>JANAVB010000197.1:4960167-5136643 GCA_029216955.1 Iris pallida | reverse complement strand
ATAAGGGGCTATTTGTCATATTATGGTAAGGTCCAAAATGCCCCCACTAACCTATTCTATGAGTATTAGGAAAGAGCTAATTGGTTGGGGCTAAATTAGTCATTCTAAAGTCTCTAATCACACTAACCTTATCCATAATAATTAGTCTAACCTCTAACTAAAATATTTCTATCATGTGGACTAAATTTAATATCATGTGGGCCATGCCTAACTAGTGTGTGGGTCCCACTAGGGTTAAACTACCCCCGGGTCCCCGTTTCAAGTCGGATTGAGTTGAAATTCGAACCCGACTCAAATAACCCCAAAACAATATCATAAATAATAAAATGATATCAAAATAATTCAAAGAGGTCAAATGCAAAAATATCCTTAGGCAAAAAATGAGATTAAAATATCATAATCACATGGTTAGGCTCTAGGTCAAACAGTCTCTAGGGTTTCACTAGCAAAACGTCAAAACCATAAGTCATGAACTTAAATAGTTTAAAATAATTTAAAAATTACTAAAAATCATAATATGAAATAAATATTATTAAATAATAATTATAATTATAAAATTTTAAAATTACCCTCATCTGGTAAACTGGGTGTTACAATCCTACCCACCTTATAAAAATTTCGTCCTCGAAATTAAGATGATCGCACCCCTTCTAGGTCAAACATAGTCAAGGGTCAATCACTAGTCAATTTTCTCAACACCCTAGTACTTGGTCATTAGCTGGTCAACTTCTTAGGATTTTACCAATGCTAGCTACCTGGTGTTGGCAACTAGAGATTAGCTAAAGAAAACTCGATAATAGGCTAGCTATAACTTCCAAATCCTATCAAGTCACCCATAACTAAATACCCGCAAGCTAAGCACACCAATCCCAATTACCACATATACATAAGCTCAAGAACAACAACCCATCACATATATCCTAAGTATATCATCTATATATAGGCCTCTTAGTCTTAGGTGAACTACAACTTATACTCAAGGTCAGGCTCTGGTCACTGGGTGCCTCACTGGAAGGATAAAGGAAAACTATAATAAATCATCAAGGTTGTATGACATACTAACATCCTATACGTAACTGGTTGGTATCATAATAACAGAAAATTATCTGCAATGGATTACTATTCTAGCACCAATGCTAACTATCACCTCTTGGGTACAGACACTCTACAAGTCACCATATCTATATACTATGAAGGAACTACCTATGAACAAGCTCTACAATCTAAATATCCCTACTCCTAAGACATTTATAACAACAAAAAGGGTATGATATTTTAAATCTTCTCAAGATACAATCTGCTAATCATATGCGTCTGTCCAAAATCATGTTGTCCAGAGTCTTCATCATGCTAGTGAGCAAGGCTACGATAATCACAGAGTCCTTGACTAAGGTACGTACCTCTAGGTTTATGGTATTTAAAATTTTTGTATAGTCGCATGCGACGGCGAAAATCTTAAATTCCCATACCCAAGAAATACATCTGAAATCTGACTACATGTCCTCACTATGCCAACTAACACAACTATCGAAGATCCTAGATCCCATGATTTAGGTGACCTAGCCCATACGATTATGAAGAAAAACATCATAACAAAAGAACAACATGACAAACTTAATAAATCAGCCAGGAACAGATGGAATCGGATTTCAAGGTAGTTATAAAAGACAACTTCGGGAATGGAATTGAGAAGAACGGAACTTGCAGCAAGATCTCCAATGGTCTGTGTATCCTTGACTGTCCTGACGATAGCTCGTCCTGCTGGTTTTCCCTGGTCTGCTGCTGATGCTGCATGAATCACCACTGCTGAGAGAAATCAGAAATGATGGGAGAAAATCTCTATACAGATAGAGGTGCACCTCCAATATAGCAGATACGCCAACCTGAGTCGGCACAACAGGAGTTGCGGTCTCGAGGCCCTGATGAACAGGACGAGAGGTGGCCAGCCTCTCGATAGTATCTCCCGAACCGAAGTGATGAGATCCTGTCTTCATAACCATCATGAAAACAGATCAAAACAAGGAGCAATTTCTGAGAATGAAGCAAAAATTCAAAGGAGGACAGTTTATATTCAAGGAAAGTCAATAAACAACAATTTTAGACAAAGGAATCTGATTAAGAGTTTTTCCTAATGTGATTGAGTATCTCTAAAAATAATCCTAATCCTGCTGCAGGCTGTAGTGATACTCTAGTTCGAATACCACTACATAAACTCGACCTGCATGGGCCACCACTAAAAACGTGTCACGACCCGCACCCACTGTGAGGGTACGAGAGCGTAACAACGCCCAGCCTACGCCGCAGTGTCGGCGGTAGAACGCTGTTCTAGGTCATGAACTATAACTAACATAATATGAATGCTCTCCATAAGGAGGCCAACACAGAGGTACAACTCAATCATAATCTAGAGATATAATATGGCACGATAAAATAGATAAGAGAATCCTCAACCGAGGTACAACAGAAATAAAATACAAGTCTCAACATCTCTACAATGTACAAACTCTGAATCAAGAACAACAACTAAACATAAAAGAAAAACAGTCTAAACTATCTATACTAAGCAAGGTATCGTCCTCAGAAGCTGCCTGAACCTCCCATGGGGTCCAGGTCACGAGTGTCAGCTAGGCAAACTCCAAGTAAGGGTGCAGGATGCCTCATCATCCTCTGTAAAATTTTCAACAGGTCCAGTCAGGACGGGAGCGAGCACAAAACATCTCACGCAGTTCATATCATGTTAGGAAATATAAAGCATGCAATAGAGTAAGGTACATGAAACGCTGAAAGTAAGAAGTATATAAAAAACAGTAGAAATTTGATAACAGAAAATATCTAAATATGATAAATAAGAACTGTAAGCCTACTATGATTTAGAGTACAATATGGTTATGTAAACGGTCTAGGAAAATGCAATGGTAACTCCATTGTACGTGGGTGTACAATAGACATATACAATAGTTATACAATATTGTACAATAGGATTTGATTACATAACCAATTTTACTCCCCCTTCCCAAATCAATACACAAGGATCTACTCCGGTTACGTTATCTTGCACAATAGTGTACAATGTTATACAATAGATGTACAATATTATACAATAGATGTACAATGTTATACAATAGATGTACAATATTATACAATAGATGTACAATATTATACAATAGATGTACAATGTTATACAATAGTTGTACAATGGTCTATCCCTGGGACTCATGTGATACTGAGAGTACAATATGCACAAGAAGTATACAAGGATATGGGTATTCAATAAATACAATATGTAAGTGAAACGCACATCACAATATGTATTTAGTGAATAAAAGGAGATAACATCTCAAAAGAAGATCCGTATAATACCAATCCGTGATAATGATCGTGTCAGCATCAAGTACAGTAATCTAGAGCAAGAATATAAATCCAGACAAGTATGAAACGGTCAGAGAATGTACTCGTCTCGTATCTGAATGTCTGAAGTAAATGTACTGTTCGAGATGAGGTACCTGACTCCAAGTTAGAGCAACACAAGTCAAGATGTACACAGGGAATGATAAATATAATCTACAATGCATCTGCATGCTGTCTAGGTCAAACTAGACTAAAGTCAACACTTGGTCAACTCCAGTCAACTAGACTAGTCAAACTAGGTCAACTAGGTCAAATCCTAGCCCAACAAGTCTAATAAGTCTCACTTGGCCTAACCAAGCCTAGTCTAGCAATCACACACCAATCACAAGGCTATACAAGCCAAACACAAGCCATCACATTCAATATTATACATAAGAGAAAGGAAGCTAACATGTAAAGCTATGTGTGTGTGTGAACATGGAGGTGTACATGAAAAGAGAATTCAACACTAGGCCCTATATCACATATATGTATATATAACTATAGGAAAACTCTATTTACCATATTAACACATTTAGCCATGTATAGTATATATATATATATATATATATATATAGAGAGAGAGAGAGAGAGAGAAGTGCATGTGTATGTGTTCATGGGTGTGTGTGTGTCATGAAAGTGCGCAAGAACATGTGTGTGTTATCATGGAATGAGTGTTAGGCAATGTGTGAGTGAGAGTGTCAATGAGTGAGGGTGTGAGGGTTATATAGTGTAGTGTGCATTGTGTGTAGAGTGATAGTGAAGCATGACAGTTGTGTAGCAAAGTGTCAATAGGAAGTTAACATTCACATATACGAGTTCTCATGTATCTCTTATTTAGTGAAACAAAACTAAATTCCAGTTTTATTCCTAACAAGGCTACATATATTACATCTATTATTACATTACATTCATGCTTGCATTCATTCATCATTCATTTATTCTCTTGCACCACTATATGCACCATACATTACATACTATGGAACCTACATATTCATTATAAGCCATACTTATACATGCTTACATTAGATATGATACTTACACCTCATACATCATTTATTTAAACATTTACTCATGCTTGCATTCTCTATTTAATTACATAATGTATATACATTAACATGGGTTAAAATCAAATAGAATATTATATTACACACAAGGGTGCACAAAATGTATATGCCGAATAGTAACTCCTATTAATAATCAATACTGTACCATCACGACAAGAATTAAAATCTAGGATTAAAGTATGTTATAGATCTATGTGTTAGCTTTCCGAAACTTCAAACGGATCGCATTTTCGTTTTCGGAAACTCCCGAAATCGCAAAAACACCGAGAACGCGTTTGTCTTTCGTACAGCTGACACTCAAATAATTCTTCAGAAAGTTACAGAAAGATTTAGGCCTATTAATATATGTTTTTGGAAAGCTAACTTCAATACGCTTCTTTTAAAAAAAACGGGAGATTAAACCGAGCTTTGAGCTAGAAGTTATGACATTTCTAAGTTAGGGCTGAAATAAAAAACGTGGATAAAAATCATGACGGATTTGGGTAGTTTGAGACAAAAGAACACAAGTATATAACATAATATATCAAGAACTCACTCTCTACACTAATATATATATATATATATATATATATATATATATATATATATATATATATATATGAGACACTATAGAACACATCTCCAATACAAAAATATGAGATTAAACATGTAATAATTCATTCATACATAACAACAACACATAGTGTGTCCAAATTTGAGATTTTTCCACATGGACACAACCACAACACAAAGGACACTCCTATGACCTCCAAATAGACACAAAATGGACACAAATGGAGATGCAACCATGGGGGTCATTCCTATGGGTTCAAAATAGACCTATATGCATGAGGAAATGAAAAGGAGAAGGGATTTATACCTCCCGGTAGATCGAATCGAAGAGAAGCCTTCCCGGAGCGACACCGACACGTAGAGATTCCAAAAGGACACGAACGAGCTCCGAATTCTCCCAAACTTGGGTAGCTTCCTCCTTGGCTAGAATGGAGAAGGAAAGAAGAAGATTTGGTGACGAAATGGAAGAATTTGGTTGTCACGCCCCCAGTACCGAAATACGGAGACGGACTAGGCCAGCTACTCCATATGAGGTACGTAACGTCATACGGCGATCGTGGCTGTCGAGAGACTAGGGGGTACATGCTACAAGCGAGTCTCCTATGGTCCCACAGAGTTCTATGTCTCAATCAATCAAATCACATCAGCAAATAAATGAACATTAAAGATAAAGCAGTAAGGCGTCCCCGACGCTTCATCAAAATGATCATGAGAGACTAGCTTTATAACATAGCTATCTCAGAGAGTCATGAGCACAAAATTATACACAGCTGCAGTCTGTTTAGTTACAATTATGTACTGACACAAAATATCAAGTAATCCGGCTAACAAGTGCCGGTGGCTAAACGCCGCAAAAGTATAAGCAGGAGTGGTGGAGAAGAAACCCACTCGAGTCCCCGACCAGCCATGCTCCTAGTATGCACCATGGATGTCAGGAAGAAGGATCGCGTCCTCTGGCTCTGCTACGAGATCTGGCCAAACAAAACCAGCGGGGTCAGCCCCGAATAGCAAGTACCGCCAAAGGGGCACAAGAGTTAAGATAAAACCCAGTTATAATGATAAGGATAAAGCTTATGCTGCGGCTATAGGGTAGCGCTACATCGTCGGACCCATCTGGCACCCTTACAACCAAACAAGAACAAAAGGTGCCACATGGAGCCGGGACGCGTCGCACTCTATGACCTTCACATAAGTTTACAGATATAAGTAAGAAGATCTCCTGGTCGTGACTTCGGTCGACAGACCATCGCAGCACGATAACCAACCCAACAATCAAACAAGAACATGGGTTGGATCACGTACCGCGATGGGCCATGTTCCTTAGTCATTCACAGGAGTAGCACATCACAATCAAATTAAGGCTTCCGTTCGTAACTTCGGTCCGCAGCCTGTCATAGTACGATAACCAACCCAACAATCAAACAAGAACATAGGTTGGATCACGCACCATAACAGTCCGCTTTTCTCAGTTACTCGCGGAAAGTAAAAGAAAAATACGAGCAAGTCATTTTCACGGCCAGTCAAGTCTACGAGTTTCTAGTATGGCGAGGTTATCCTCGCATCATGTTATTAAGAAATCCTCAGATCGTATCTTTCCAGCAAGGCTAGCCAACCCAGGGGTTCGCGTAGACAGGTATGATTGAGCACAGGTCCCTCGCAAGGCCACCTTGCCAAAACATATAATATATAGCAGAAATTAATCGGATACAGTCATCCACTCGTTGCAGATGACACAGCATCCGTGGAGACCAGCCGGCGCGTCAAGACAATATCTCAAGGCGGCCGGTGTAACACGATCTCGGGATTCTGCCCTCCCCATGCATCTAGTATATTTAGTTGCCTAGTTTAACCCTAGGTGAAGTCTTGGACTCACATGCTGTGGCCTGCATGATTATCCTCCTAAAGTCGTACTTTGGTACAAGTACCCCAAAGAGGATCCATGTCAATTAGTATGTCAACATGTTCTACCCTCCTTAGTGTAATGCATCAATGCAAATACGCCACGTGGAGTTACGAGTTATTTGTCGAGCATGAACAAGAACTGGGACATTCAGGTACATGTATCAGGAAGGAACACTTTGTTCTCCGGGGTCACATTAGTGCTCATATCATGCTCGGGACAAAAGGCGTAAGGATATATAGCATACACAAACATCCACCTATATATATATAAGAAAATATAATATATAAGAGCCCAGGTCAGAATGCGCATGGTCAAATGCGCAGAAGTCAAAACGCGCAGGGTTAGACTGCGCAGGGGTCAAACGCGCAGAGTTAGGTTGCGCAGGCATTGGACTGCGCAGCGGTTAGATGGCGCAGGAGATGGATTGCGCCAGAGTCGGGTTGCGCATGGATCAGACTGCGCAGGGTTAGACTGCGCAGGATCAGATCGCGCAGGGAATGGATTGCGCTGAAGTCAAGCGCGCTGGGTTAGATTGCGCAGGGATTAGACTGCGCAGGATCGGATGGCGCTGGAGCTAAGGAGTGCCAGCGCAGTTCAGCTCAGCGCAATGCGCTGGCCGAAGGGTTGCGCAATTCGTCAAAAGACGAGCTGCGCAGTTCAACTTGCGCTAAAGAGCGCAGGCTGAAGGGTCTTCTCTTCCAGGCCGAGAGCCTCCTCAAGAACACCAAAAACTTCCAATTTCCTTAACTTGACTAAATCAAAACCAAATCTAGATTTTCAAAGTTCTAACTTGAGTGAAATTGAATTCTCTTCCACATGGAAGCATCAAAACCCACAAAATCCTAACGAAAATAGATCAAAACCATGTAAATCCGAAAATGGAGGAAAACTTAGATCTACAAAAATCAAAGCTTCAAAATGGAAATTTTCAAGTTCTAAACTAGTATAGATTGAGGAGAAGAACATATTTTGACAAATAATTTTGTAAGAAATCATTAACAAAATATAAATCCATCTCTTGAGCAAGTTGGCACTTGCCTTGGTTGGTGGAGGAAATAAATGAGAGGAATAATGAGAGGAGAGAGAAGGAGATGAGTTTTATATAAAATCTAAACCAAGTTGGTTCATGAGGACCCAACGGGTTCAAGTGAACCGAGAGCATGTCACCCAATTAGAGCCAAAACTGTAAACTAAAATCACAGAAAATAAATTACGAAATATTATTTTGTCAAATAATTTAGGATATACATGAAGAAATACAACAAAATTACAAATAAGCAGTATACGTGCTAAAATACGTATACCGGAATCAGGGAGTGACATCTCTACCCTTCTTAGAAAAATTCCGTCCTCGGAATTTCCAGCCAAGACAGGATTGAAAGATCAGGATAAGCAAGGCACAATCATATGCAAGTTAACTAACAAGCAGTTATTATCTACATCACAAAAGTACAATACAAGCAGGTGCAGTGAATGTGGGATCGTGTCATTATGGCATAAAGATATACCTCACAAACCAAACAAATGCGGATACCGAGATCGGATCTCGTCCTCGCGCTCCCAAGTTGATTCTCCCGGAGAGTGATGGTTCCAAGCAACACGGACAAGGCTGATCGTCCGATTCTTGAGTACCTTCTCTCGCCGGTCTAAAATAGATACGGGTTGTTCCTCGTAAGTTAAGTCGGTACCAACGACTAACTCTGAATGATCGAGGACATGACTCGGATTCGGGACATACCCACGTAACTGGGACACATGAAATACATCATGTATGCCAGTTAACGAAGGCGGAAGGGCAAGTCGATAAGCCACATCGCCTACCCGAGCGAGAATCTTGAAAGGACCAACGTATCTTGGACTAAGCTTTCCTCGGGTTCCAAATCTGATGATACCCCGAGTAGGCGAAATCCGCAGAAACACTTGGTCGCCAACTCTGAACTCTAGAGGCCTACGATGCTGATCCGCCCAATGACGGTGTCGGTCCTGTGCAACTCGAAGGCGCTCTCTGACCAACTTAACTATCTCCACAGTCTGCGTGATCATCTCTGGCCCCAACAACTTTCGTTCTCCGACGTCGTCCCATGCCAAAGGGGACCTGCACTTCCTTCCGTACAATGCTTCGAACGGGGCCATCTGAATGCTAGCCTGATAGCTGTTATTATAGGAGAACTCCACAAGATGAAGGTGATCCTCCCAAGATCCGCCAAAGTCCAAGGTGCACGCCCGTAGCATATCTTCTAACGTCTGAATGGTTCTTTCTGATTGCCCGTCAGTTTGTGGATGATATGCAGTACTGAATCTTAACTTGGTCCCCAAACTCTGGTGCAAGCTCCGCCAGAAATGGAAAGTGAACCGTGTATCCCGATCTGATACTATACTAACTGGAACACCATGCTGCTTCACTATCTGCTTCATGTACATTTCTGCCAACTGCTCAGTAGTCTGCCCAACTCTGAAAGGAAGGAAATGAGCGACCTTCGTGAGTCGATCTACTATTACCCAGATCGCATTCTTGCCAGCCGGGGATCTAGGTAAACCGGTCACAAAATCCATCGTGATGTGCTCCCATTTCCATTCTGGGATAGGAAGCGGCTGGAGCAATCCTGCTGGTCTCTGCTGCTCGGCTTTCACCTGCTGACATACCAGACACTTGGATACAAATCTCGCTATCTCTCTTTTCATGCCATTCCACCAAAAGTACTGCCTGATATCTCGATACATCTTCGTTCCTCCTGGATGAATGGAATAAATGGAACTATGAGCTTCGGACATAACTTCCTGCCGAAGGTCTCCACTCGGTACACAGAGTCTGTTTCCAAACCTGAGCGTACCATCTTCGTGAATCACTAACTCCTTCCTACGGCCTGATTCACACTCCGACCGCAACTTCTGAATCTGTGGATCTTCTGCTTGTGCTGCCCTTATCCTCTCTACCAAGGTTGACTGAATCTGCATACTGGTCATTCTTCCTATATCCCTCGGCAAAACTACTTCGATTCCCATACTCTGAAGATCTTCTAAAATATGCTTCTGCGAGGTCAAGATAAAGGCACTGTCTCTCCTACTCAGTGCATCTGCCACTATATTCGCCTTGCCTGGATGATACTGAAGATCTAAGTCAAAATCCTTCAGTAGTTCTAACCACCTTCTTTGCCTCATGTTCAAATCTCGCTGCGTGAATACATATTTCAAACTCTTATGATCAGTATAGATCTCTACCCGATCTCCGTATAAATAATGCCTCCACAACTTGAGTGAAAACACCACAGCTGCCAACTCTAAATCATGAGTCGGGTAATTCTTCTCATGGTCTCGAAGCTGCCGAGACGCATATGCTATCACTTTTTCGTGCTGCATCAATACACATCCAAGACCCTTCCCAGATGCGTCACAATATACTGTGAAGCCTCCCGCTCCCACTGGAAGCGTCAAGATCGGGGCTGAGATCAATCTCTTCTTCAATTCTTCAAATGATGCCTGACAGCTAGCTGACCAAACAAACTCTACGTCCTTGTGCGTCAAACGCGTTAAGGGCGCAGAGATCTTGGCAAAGTCTGCCACGAACCGTCTGTAGTAACCAGCTAGTCCTAAGAAACTTCGCACTTCTGCAACTGTTCTCGGGACTGGCCAATGCTCTACGGCCTCAATCTTCTTCGGATCCACTGATACTCCTGCCCCAGAAATTACATGCCCCAGGAACGAAATATGATCTAACCAGAATTCACACTTGTCGAGCTTCGCATACAGTTGATGCTCCCTCAATGTCTGCAAGACAGTCCTAAGATGTTTCTCATGCTCCTCTTCACTGCTGGAATAGACAAGAATGTCATCTATGAACACTACCACAAATTTATCCAAATATGGAAGAAAGATGCGGTTCATCAAATCCATAAATACTGCAGGGGCATTGGTTAGTCCAAAGGGCATTACTAAAAACTCATAATGCCCGTATCTTGATCTGAATGCCGTCTTCTGAATATCTTGCTCTCGGACTCTCACCTGATAGTATCCCGAACGAAGATCGATCTTGGAAAAGATGCGGGCCTTGCTCAATTGATCAAACAGGTCATCAATCCTCGGTAGCGGGTACTTATTCTTCACTGTTACTGCATTCAGCTTGCGGTAGTCGATGCACATTCTCGTCGACCCATCCTTCTTGGGAACTAGAATCACTGGCGCGGCCCAGGGCGATTTACTGTCTCGGATGAATCCCTTAGACTTCAACTCTTCTTCATGTTGATACAACTTATCCTGTTCTGACGGCGACATTCTGTAAACTCTGTCTGCAATAGGCCTCGTTCCAGGGTTCAACTCAATGCTAAATTCTACCTCTCTGACTGGGGGCATCCCTGGAAGCTCATCAGGGAATACATCAAGAAAATCTTCGACCACTCTCGGGATCTGTCTTGACTCCGACACTGCTGCAGAGATGACGCCTTCAGTCTGATTCTTCAAGGTTCGAGTAAAGATGAACTGCTCCATCCCAGGAATGCTGAATATAACCCTACCTCCTCTACAATCAATGGTCACATGACTGTCTCTCAACCAGTCCATGCCAAGAACAACATCAAAATTCCCCATAGGGAATTCAATCAATGATGCGGGCAATAAATGCCCACACACCTCTACCGGACATGAAAAGCGCACTCTGCTCACTTCTACGAGCCCATTGCCGGTGAGTATATCCATCCTCTCCGGCAATGTCTCAAACACTAGTCCAATCCGTGTAGCATATTGTGCAGAGATGAATGAATGAGTAGCGCCTGAATCAAATAATGCTACCGCAGGAAATGAGGTGACGAGAATTTTACCTGCCACCACGTCACTGGACGCTAGAGCCTCTCCCAAGGTTAATGTGAGAGCCTGGCCCCGCGGAGCCCCTTGTTGCGGCCTTCCTCGACCATGCTGTTGCTGCCTCTGAGGGCCTTCGGCTTCCTGCGCTTGGCGAAACATCTGAGCCTGCGTTGGTAGACGCTGGGCTAGGGGCCTTACTGCTAATGCTGGCCCTCCACTCGGGGTTGCCCCTGGAGCTGGC
Organism: Iris pallida; assembly: GCA_029216955.1. NCBI lineage: Eukaryota > Viridiplantae > Streptophyta > Magnoliopsida > Asparagales > Iridaceae > Iris > Iris pallida. The sequence goes on along the minus strand of JANAVB010000197.1, from coordinate 5,124,699 downwards.
AACGCTGGAAACTGCTGAGCTGGCCCTCCTGGCCTCTGCATCATAGGACAAGTCGAAATACGGTGGTCTGGACTACCACACCTCAAGCACAAGCCATTCGCTGACCGACACACATCCCTAGTGTGTCCTCCCTTACCACAGAAGGTACAACCCTGGGGCACCCTCTGACGCTGCTGCTGATTCCTCGGCTGCTGCTGCCGAACTGGCGCTGTGATAGTTGACGCGGCCGTCCTCTGCGGCGCTCCTGTATCATGAATACGAACACCGGGTGCTGGTGCCGATGTTCGCTGCATGGCTCCTCCTCCAACCTGGGAATGAGATCTCTTCTGACCTCCTGTCCTCGATGCCAACCTCTGCTGGGTGAGCTCGTACCTCCGAGCTGCTGTCAAGACAGCGTCAAACGTCTGGTAGTCGTGTCCTTCCACAAGCTGCAATAATTCCAAATGAAGTCCCTGCTGGAACCTCATAGCTTTCTCTGGCTCCGTTGCCACCATTGATGGTGCAAAACGGCACAATCTGCAGAACTCTGCTGCATACCCATCTACGGTCTTGCCTGCTTGCTTGAGATTGATGAACTTCTGCTGGAGCTCATATCGAGCTACTACGCCAAAATACTTGGCCTTGAATCTGTCACTGAAGGTGGTCCAACGAACAGGGCGTCTTGTACCAACTTCTTCTGATGCCCACCAGTCGCGGGCAAGATCCTGAAGTACCAGTTTGACCTGGTCAACCTTCTCATCGTCTGGAACCTTGGCTGCCACAAGAATGGCTTCGATGTCTTGAATCCATGCATCCGCAGTGATGGCATCCTCCGTGCCATCAAAATACCTCGGGTTCAAGCGACGGAACCTTCCTGAGGCTCCCGAGTCAACCCCGGCACTCCTCTCAAGAGCTAACTGAATCCCTTGGTTCAGCAACACGTTCTGCTCCTGCTGCCGAGTCTGTTGCTGTTGGTTAGTGACAAGAAACCCCCGGATGATCTCCAGGAGTGCTACGGCGTCTGGTACTGCCGTCGCTACTGGTGCTGCAAAAGTTTCAATAACCTGCGGCTGCACTGCCTCTGGTTCCATTTCTGTTCGTGCCTGCACTGGAGAAGGTTCTCTCCCCTGTTGCTGTCCAGTCGAGCCATGCTCTTGCTGCTCTTCCTCATGGGCCTCACCCGCTACTGAGAATGAAGCACCCCTATAGAGAAGAATATAAGATTATCAAGTCCGGACGAGGAAGATTTCGAGGATGCAAGTCAGGTTAGAGATCAAGGCAAGGACAGAGAATTCGAAACATGATTTCAAGGGGAACAAGTTTTGATTGAGACTCCTAATAAATCGCAATACCCCACAAGTCTGAAAAACAGACCTGCATGGGCCACCACTAAAACCTTGTCACGCCCCAGTACCGAAATACGGAGACGGACTAGGCCAGCTACTCCATATGAGGTACGTAACGTCATACGGCGATCGTGGCTGTCGAGAGACTAGGGGGTACATGCTACAAGCGAGTCTCCTATGGTCCCACAGAGTTCTATGTCTCAATCAATCAAATTACATCAGCAAATAAATGAACATTAAAGATAAAGCAGTAAGGCGTCCCCGACGCTTCATCAAAATGATCATGAGAGACTAGCTTTATAACATAGCTATCTCAGAGAGTCATGAGCACAAAATTATACACAGCTGCAGTCTGTTTAGTTACAATTATGTACTGACACAAAATATCAAGTAATCCGGCTAACAAGTGCCGGTGGCTAAACGCCGCAAAAGTATAAGCAGGAGTGGTGGAGAAGAAACCCACTCGAGTCCCCGACCAGCCATGCTCCTAGTATGCACCATGGATGTCAGGAAGAAGGATCGCGTCCTCTGGCTCTGCTACGAGATCTGGCCAAACAAAACCAGCGGGGTCAGCCCCGAATAGCAAGTACCGCCAAAGGGGCACAAGAGTTAAGATAAAACCCAGTTATAATGATAAGGATAAAGCTTATGCTGCGGCTATAGGGTAGCGCTACATCGTCGGACCCATCTGGCACCCTTACAACCAAACAAGGACAAAAGGTGCCACATGGAGCCGGGACGCGTCGCACTCTATGACCTTCACATAAGTTTACAGATATAAGTAAGAAGATCTCCTGGTCGTGACTTCGGTCGACAGACCATCGCAGCACGATAACCAACCCAACAATCAAACAAGAACATGGGTTGGATCACGTACCGCGATGGGCCATGTTCCTTAGTCATTCACAGGAGTAGCACATCACAATCAAATTAAGGCTTCCGTTCGTAACTTCGGTCCGCAGCCTGTCATAGTACGATAACCAACCCAACAATCAAACAAGAACATAGGTTGGATCACGCACCATAACAGTCCGCTTTTCTCAGTTACTCGCGGAAAGTAAAAGAAAAATACGAGCAAGTCATTTTCACGGCCAGTCAAGTCTACGAGTTTCTAGTATGGCGAGGTTATCCTCGCATCATGTTATTAAGAAATCCTCAGATCGTATCTTTCCAGCAAGGCTAGCCAACACAGGGGTTCGCGTAGACAGGTATGATTGAGCACAGGTCCCTCGCAAGGCCACCTTGCCAAAACATATAATATATAGCAGAAATTAATCGGATACAGTCATCCACTCGTTGCAGATGACACAGCATCCGTGGAGACCAGCCGGCGCGTCAAGACAATATCTCAAGGCGGCCGGTGTAACACGATCTCGGGATTCTGCCCTCCCCATGCATCTAGTATATTTAGTTGCCTAGTTTAACCCTAGGTGAAGTCTTGGACTCACATGCTGTGGCCTGCATGATTATCCTCCTAAAGTCGTACTTTGGTACGAGTACCCCAAAGAGGATCCATGTCAATTAGTATGTCAACATGTTCTACCCTCCTTAGTGTAATGCATCAATGCAAATACGCCACGTGGAGTTACGAGTTATTTGTCGAGCATGAACAAGAACTGGGACATTCAGGTACATGTATCAGGAAGGAACACTTTGTTCTCCGGGGTCACATTAGTGCTCATATCATGCTCGGGACAAAAGGCGTAAGGATATATAGCATACACAAACATCCACCTATATATATATAAGAAAATATAATATATAAGAGCCCAGGTCAGAATGCGCATGGTCAAATGCGCAGAAGTCAAAACGCGCAGGGTTAGACTGCGCAGGGGTCAAACGCGCAGAGTTAGGTTGCGCAGGCATTGGACTGCGCAGCGGTTAGATGGCGCAGGAGATGGATTGCGCCAGAGTCGGGTTGCGCATGGATCAGACTGCGCAGGGTTAGACTGCGCAGGATCAGATCGCGCAGGGAATGGATTGCGCTGAAGTCAAGCGCGCTGGGTTAGATTGCGCAGGGATTAGACTGCGCAGGATCGGATGGCGCTGGAGCTAAGGAGCGCCAGCGCAGTTCAGCTCAGCGCAATGCGCTGGCCGAAGGGTTGCGCAATTCGTCAAAAGACGAGCTGCGCAGTTCAACTTGCGCTAAAGAGCGCAGGCTGAAGGGTCTTCTCTTCCAGGCCGAGAGCCTCCTCAAGAACACCAAAAACTTCCAATTTCCTTAACTTGACCAAATCAAAACCAAATCTAGATTTTCAAAGTTCTAACTTGAGTGAAATTGAATTCTCTTCCACATGGAAGCATCAAAACCCACAAAATCCTAACGAAAATAGATCAAAACCATGTAAATCCGAAAATGGAGGAAAACTTAGATCTACAAAAATCAAAGCTTCAAAATGGAAATTTTCAAGTTCTAAACTAGTATAGATTGAGGAGAAGAACATATTTTGACAAATAATTTTGTAAGAAATCATTAACAAAATATAAATCCATCTCTTGAGCAAGTTGGCACTTGCCTTGGTTGGTGGAGGAAATAAATGAGAGGAATAATGAGAGGAGAGAGAAGGAGATGAGTTTTATATAAAATCTAAACCAAGTTGGTTCATGAGGACCCAACGGGTTCAAGTGAACCGAGAGCATGTCACCCAATTAGAGCCAAAACTGTAAACTAAAATCACAGAAAATAAATTACGAAATATTATTTTGTCAAATAATTTAGGATATACATGAAGAAATACAACAAAATTACAAATAAGCAGTATACGTGCTAAAATACGTATACCGGAATCAGGGAGTGACATTGGTGGAGAAATTGCTAGGGATTGCTCTCTAGGAATTTGGGAAAGAACAAGAGAGAGAGAGAGTAGTGGATGAGAATAGTGAAATGAACTTGAGCCTATCCTCTCCCAAAGTGGCTGGCCATAAGGGGCTATTTGTCCTATTATGGTAAGGTCCAAAATGCCCCCACTAACCTATTCTATGAGTATTAGAAAGAGCTAATTGGTTGGGGCTAAATTAGTCATTCTAAATGTCTCTAATCATACTAACCTTATCCATAATAATTAGTCTAACCTCTAACTAAAATATTTCTATCATGTGGACTAAATTTAATATCATGTGGGCCATGCCTAACTAGTGTGTGGGTCCCCCTAGAGTTAAACTACTCCCGGGTCCCCGTTTCAAGTCGGATTGAGTTGAAATTCGAACCCGACTCAAATAACCCCAAAACAATATCATAAATAATAAAATGATATCAAAATAATTCAAAGAGGTCAAATACAAAAATATCCTTAGGCCAAAAATGAGATTAAAATATCATATCACATGGTTAGGCTCTAGGTCAAACAGTCTCTAGGGTTTCACTAGCAAAACGTCAAAACCATAAGTCATGAATTTAAATAGTTTAAAATAATTTAAAAATCACTAAAAATTATAATATAAAATAAATATCATTAAATAATAATTATAATTATAAAATTTTTAAATTACCCTCATCTGGTAAACTGGGTGTTACAGTAGTCACCTTGCCCCCGTCGTTGGTATGCATGGCTTCGTCGTTGTTGGTTTACATAGATGGTTTGGGGGCCCTGATGATGGGATCCCTGCAGGCTGAAATTATCGTCGTCGCTATCTTCGCAGTATTCCATGTGAGGGGCCCCACTGTTGTGGCCACGATACGGACCCTTTTGTGTACGAATGGTAGTAGGACGAGCATTTGCGTCTCTCGTCTCTGTAGGCGGTATTCCCGTAATATCAACGACTTCGTTGGATTTGATTCCAAGAAATCTCAGCACTCCATCCAATTTGTCAGACAGGATATCAACTTTTTTTGACAAGGCTTAATGTTATTAGACATGGCATCAAACTCCTCACGTGTGACAGGTTTCGTCATTGTTGTTTTGAGAAAGAAAGATTCCTAAAGGTTTCCAAACGAATTGGAATTCTCGATCTGTGGGGCTCTGATACCACTTGACGCAGCGGGATAGCGGAACGGGCTTACCTTCGTACTTGGCAATGGCCAAGTCGATCGGTGATGACGATAACTGGACCACCATTGCTTAGTGAGAGCGAAACGGTGGCTCAAAAACTCCGACGGAGGGCCTTGTGAGGGGTCCGCACGAAGGTTGCTTGAAAACCTCAAGCGAGGGGCTTCCGAATCCGTGGAACAGTCGTGTCCACGACCAAGAAAACAAGAGAACAAATCTCAAACTTTAAAGAAAAATTTTATTGATTAAAAGTTGTTTTCGATTGCATACAAAATGTGCATATTTATAGGACTTTTGTGACAACCTAATCAGTAATAAAATAAAGATAAAATCTATCCTAATAAAAGATAAAGTCAAAATAAGAATCCTATCATAAATAGGATTATAAAAAAAAGTAAAGAAAAGAAAAAGGAATCCAAGAGGGAAGAGGAAAAGAAAATGAATCCTATAGGGACTAGGATTCTACGCTATATCATATATGAACTAAATGTATCTGTGAAAAGTAAGTAGTAGTACCAATTGAGGACAAGATGAGAAAGATTGAATTAGGTAGGTTTGGAAGTGTGCAACGCAGACCCATAGATGTCACCAACCATAAGGAGTGATATTATAATAGTTAATGGAATCGGTAGAACTAGTGGTAAGTCTAGACTAATATGGTTTAGAGTGTTAAAGAGTAACATATATTTTGTTGACAACACGGAAGACATTATCTTTAACGTAGACGAATGAAAGAAGATAAATCAAACATCCGATTCAAAAAAAAATTAGGATAAAACTTTTTGTTATTGGTGTTGTATTAGATTATCACTTACGGTGTCATATTTTTTTTTTTTTTTTTTGGGTCTTTGTCATGTCTCGTATAAATTCGTCAAATTCTTCATGAATAGGGAATGTAAAGCTGGCATAGCAACAAGGAGACTATGGACCAATTAATCGTTCCATATTTCAATTCCATTTCTGTATTGTCAGTGTGCGAGATCTTTTCGCTAAATCCTTTTGGAAATGACTATTTTGGCATATTTGGACTTGATAACCCTTTAAAATGTCTACAAATTGGAAGAGCATCACATGGAAGAACCACTATAGCCTCGTTTGATTCATGGGATCGTGGAATTGAAATATATATATATATATATATATATATATATATATATATATATATATATTTGGGTGTCAAATAAATTAAAGATGAAAGAAAAATAATTTCCAACCGAAGAAAAATCAGTGGAGAAAATAATTCCATCAATTCAAATAATTCATTTATTTTTCCAATTTTTTTACATTTCCAAATATCAAAATAATAATAATAAAAATTATAATTTATTAAAAAAAGAATATATCAAGAAACTGATTTCCTTTTCCTTCTATTCAGCAAAGCAAAGTAGCAAACGAGACCTATAACCTCGTTTGGTTCGCGGAATGGAAGGAAAAGAAATCAATTTCTTGTCATTTTTTTCTTTGAATTTTTTATTTTCTATTGATTTTCTGTTTCGATGTTTGAAAATGCCAAAAAATTTGAAAAGAAAAGTGATTATTTCAATGTGGGAAAGTAATTCCTTACTTGAATGGATTGAATCACTTTTTTTTTTAATTTTTTTTCTACCGAAAATTATTTTCTTTTCTTCCTAAATTTTTTTAGCACCCAAACATAAAAAAATAATCATTTTTTTTTATAATCCGCAAATTCTGCGAACCAAACGAGACCTGTGGGTAAATTGTGATAGTGGGGCCGGTAAGCACTTGCTGAATTATAACCAAATCAAAAGCCCATGTGGATCCCACTTTCCCATCTCGAGAAAAGTATGAATAAAATTTGAATATAAAGGAAAAAAAGGTGTCTTTATTAACCTACAAAATGCTGCCTACTAATAATTGCTCCCTTCATGTAATCCATATCTAACCGCACCATCGCCTTCGTAGTGTCCCCCACGTCACTTGCATGGTGTTGGAAACGCAACTCTTTTGTGCTAATGATGTGTTAGACTGGTTAGAGAAAATCATACAAAAATACGCTTAAAAACAAACTATAAATAGTTGAGGATTATAGCAACATGGAAAGTAGATAGATTACAAACTGACCTGACCTGCTGGAATTACAAACTTTCAAACAATAACTATGCAACCAAAAGTTGCTAACACAAAAAGCAGAAATGAAGATACTTGTTTTGTGTGTGTGTGTGTTGTGGGGGGGGGGGGGGGGGGGGGGGTGGGTGGGTGGGTGTTGACGAGAGTCTTCGTTGTTCAAAGTAAGATTCAATCTTATTCCATCGACCTGCTCACAGGAGCCAGCAAACTCACATAGTTGAACTTCTTGAACACTCACTTGTCATCTTCCGGCACAGGAAACACTACGATGTTGGACTTTTGGAGGCACAAGGGAAAACTCATGCGGTCGAAGAAGAGGCCGCATAAGGAGGGTGGCCGCAAGCAGATTGTCAATCCTGGCCGCAAGCAGACTGCCTATGCGGCAGCCAATCCTGGCCGTAGGCAGATTTCCTATGCGGCAGCCAATCCTGGCCGCAGACAGATGGCCTATGCGGCAGCCAATCCTGACAGCAAACAGAATGTCCCATGCGGCCATGTCAGAAACTCTGTCTTTGACCGTCTCTCATGCGGACCAGATCCCATTCGGCCCATTGAGAATGTTGAGGCTTCCAACTTGGATTCTACCTACTACGCACCTTCGGGTGCTAAGTCGAAGAAGTCTAGGGCAGTGCGGGCTCAACAAGCCCAGTTAACTGTCCAATCTGCTGACCGTCAGCGGGTACCGTTAACTGTTACACGGATCCCCTGATGGAAAGTTATACAGAACCTCCCGTGTCCAGCCCTCTGCGGCAGACGGATAGTGTCACGCCCCAGAACCAAAATACTGGAGAGCGGGGGCGGACATAGCCAGCTACGTATAATGAAATGGAATCCATCTTACTATACGGTCACGGCTGTCTAGAAATATGAGGGTTTATCTACAAGCCATCTGTCTTTTAAGGTCATAAATTATCCTATCGTCTCAATCTCAACCAACTAGTAATAGTTACAAGATATCAGTCCACCAAATATACAATTGTAAGGCGTCCCAAATATTACATATCCAGATGATCATGAAGCTAGTCGTACAAAATGTAAGGACTAGCAAGAGTTAAGTCATACATGATCAACCTCGAGTTGCCAATCATGTTTACAGCCCGTAGGCAGACCGAAAGTAAAGTGCATCGAGCTAACAGGTGCTCGTCGGCTAAATGCCTCAAAAGAATAATGTACAATAGAGTGGGAGAGCCAAAATAACCCACTCGTTGCCAGGATTCCCTCTAGTGGTCACCATGTGGCTGGAAGGCAGGTAGATCCTTTGCTGCTGCTCCGGTATCTGGCCATACAAAATCAGCTGGGTCAGACCCCAGAAAGAGCAAGTGCCACAAAGGAGGCTTCACTTAAGAACTAAAATCAGCAATTAGCACAATAATATAATTACATAATAAGAGACAGTAATTTAAGAAAAAGCATGATAGGTGAATATAAAAGACAATCTTGTATAGAATCGATAAAAGACAGAACATATGGAAGAGCATGACAGGATGATATACGATGAGATAACCATGGAACTATTCAGATAACCAGGTTACAACCCGTAAATCAAACAAGGACCGAGGTTGTAACCCTTCGTCTGAACAGAACTTGGTTTCTCCCACCATTTATCGGCAAGGTAAATATAAGAAATCTGGTCATACAATTATTCATGATATAGAATTAAGATAAAGCACGAGTAATCATGTCATGCCAGAAATTGTACAGGATCAGGACAAGACAAAGCTGGACTAGACTCCATCCAATCAATCACGGCCAAACAATAATTACGGCTTGCTACTTTAACTAACTAGGGTTATCACAGGCCTAGTTACTAGCAAGATGTAATGAGAATTCCAAGTCCGGTTACCTGTTTGTTACTACCTGAGTGATCCCAGCAAGAAAAGGAAAAGGTAGCAGGATATAGCAGACACACTGTAGTAAGATACATGTGTCCTAAGGTACCACACTCGACGGTGGGCTGGAAGTGCGCTCATCTCGACGGATAGCAACAAATTCCGTGTATATATATATATATATATATATATATATATATATATATATATATATATATATATATATATATATATATATATATATATATATATATATAAGGTCGGGACCAAAGGGGCAACAGATAACTGGGAAATTTTCCATGAACTATTTGATCAATCTAGTCATTAACCTAGCCAGATTCAGTATGAATCCCTGACCGTGGGAAACCAGGGATTCATGTCCTAGACATGATGCGAGACAAGACTGGTTGCTTACACAAGCACATTCAATACAATCACCCACGGTGTCAATAATTTACTTAGCATGTCAAGTTAGCCGTCGCAACAGCGTATCAAGGTTATCGTGTCAAGATTACTTGTCAAGATTACTTGTCAAGGGTGCACCACGACGGGTCACCATCGTGTCATGTTACTTATCAAGATTACTTATCAAGGCAAGGGTGCGTCACGACGGACCACCATCAAGAATTATCATGTCAAATTACTTGTCAAGAGTGCACCACCACGGGTCACTGTCATGTCATGTGTAGCAGGTCAAGTTATCAAGTCAGGAGTGCACCACGGTGGGCCACTATCAAGCATTATTCAATTATCATTCCAAACGTAATAAATAAATAAATTCAGAATTATCAAGTTCATGACAAAAGGCGTAACGATATAAAATGGACGTTAAATATCTAATAAAATATTAATATATAGGGCTATAGGAGATCCAGGGTAAGTAAGGTCAGGTCCAGTTGCGCCTAAGTCAGACTGTGCTCAGGTCAGGCTACGCTCAGGTCAGGCTATGCTCAGGTCAGCCTACGCTCAGGTCAGCATACGCTCAGGTCAGCATACGCTCAGTCAGCATACGCTCAGTCAGCATACGCTCAGTCAGCATACGCTCAGGCAGCATACGCTCAGGCAGCATACGCTCAGGTCAGCATACGTTCAGGTCAGCATACGCTTCCAAAAGGCAGCGTATGAGGTCCATACGACTCCTTGTCACCCAAGTCAGCGTATGCAAGATATACGCTTCCAAAAGGCAGCATATGAGGTCCATACGACTCCTTGTCACCCAAGTCAGCGTATGCAAGACATATACTTCCAAAAGGCAGCGTATGAGTCAGACTGCGCTGCGCTAAAGAGCGCGCGCAGCTCAGTGGCGCAAGCTAAAAAGCTCGTGCACTGCTCATTGTCTTCTCCAAAACAGCAAGAACTCCATGGTTTGTGTCACGACCCGCACCCACTGTGAGGGTACGAGAGCGTAACAACGCCTACGCCGCAGTGTCGGCGGTAGAACGCTGTTCTAGGTCATGAACTATAACTAACATAATATGAATGCTCTCCATAAGGAGGCCAACACAGAGGTACAACTCAATCACAATCTAGAGATAGAATATGGCACGATAAAATAGATAAGAGAATCCTCAACCGAGGTACAACAGAAATGAAATACAAGTCTTAACATCTCTACAATATACAAACTCTGAATCAAGAACAACAACTAAACATAAAAGGAAAACAGTCTAAACTATCTATACTAAGCAAGGTATCAACCTCAGCAGCTGCCTGAACCTCCCCTGGGGTCCAGGTCGCGAGTGTCAACTAGGCAAACTCCAAGTAAGGGTGCAGGGCGCCTCCTCATCCTCTGTAAAATTTTCAACAGGTCCAGTCAGGACGGAAGCGAGCACAAAACATCTCACGCAGTTCATATCATGTTAGGAAATATAAAGCATGCAATAGAGTAAGGTACATGAAACGCTGTAAGAAGAATGTATAAAAAAAACAGTAGAGATTTGATAACAGGAATTATCTAAATATGATAAATAAGAACTGTCAGCCTACTGTGATTTAGAGTACAATATGGTTATGTAAACGGTCTAGGAAAATACAATGGTAACTCCGTTGTACGTGGGTGTACAATAGACATATACAATAGTTATACAATGTTGTACAATGGGATTTGAGTACATAACCAATTCTACTCCCCCTCCCCAAATCAATACACAAGGATCTATTCCGGTTACGTTATCTTGTACAATAGTGTACAATATTATACAATAGATGTACAATATTATACAATAGATGTACAATATTATACAATAGTTGTACAATGTTATACAATAGTTGTACAATGTTATATAATAGTTGTACAATGTTCTATCCCTGGGACTCATGTGATACTGAGAGTACAATATGCACAAGGAGTATACAAGGATATGGGTATTCAATAAATATAATATGTAAGTGAAACGCAAATCACAATATGTATTTAGTGAATACAAGGAGATAACATCTCAGAAGAAGATCCGTATAGTACTAATCCGTGATAATGATCATGTCAGCATCAAGTACAGTAATCTAGAGCAAGAATATAAATCCAGACAAGTATGAAACGGTCAGAGAATGTACTCGCCTCGTATCTGAATGTCTGAAGTAAATGTACTGTCCGAGATGAGGTACCTGACTCCTAGTTAGAGCAACACAAGTCAAGATGTACACAGGGAATGATAAATATAATCTACAATGCATCTGCATGCCGTCTAGGTCAAACTAGACTAAAGTCAACACTTGGTCAACTCCAGTCAACTAGACTAGTCAAACTAGGTCAACTAGGTCAAATCCTAGCCCAACAAGTCTAATAAGTCTCACTAGGCCTAACCAAGCCTAGTCTAGCAATCACACACCAATCACAAGGCTATACAGGCCAAATACAAGCCATCACATTTCAATATTATACATAAGAGAAAGGAAGCTAACATGTAAAGCTATGTGTGTGTGTGAACATGGAGGTGTACAAGAAAAAAGAATTCAACACTAGGCCCTATATCACATATATGTATATATAACTATAGGAAAACTCTATTTACCACATTAACATATTTAGCCATGTATAGCATATATATATATATATATATATATATATATATATATATATATATATATATATATATATATATATATATATATATATATATAAAATATAGAGAGAGAGAGAGAAGAGCATGTGTATGTGTAACGCCCCAGTCCCAAAATACGTAGGACTAGGAACGTAGACATGCCAGCTTTATTCATACGAAGTATACTCTAATATATGGAAGCCTCGTATAAATACATAAGCTGTAAAATGCAGTAGAACCATAACTAATCTCATCCACAAATCAAAGAATAAAAATATCATATATCAACTATAAAATTGTCATTTGGTACATGTAGTTGGGCGGAGACAAATCCACTACCAACTATGAAAAGAAATACATGATAAGCAAAAGAAAGATTTTGGCGAGCGAAGCGAAGACGATTCAAATGTAATCATCCTCGAAGAAATAGCGAAGATCACGTCTAGAGCTAGAACACCTGCGAAAGACAATAGCACACACCTGGCAAGACAACCAGGTCCTCAGAGGGACGTAACAAGACACATCATAGCATGCCATATAAACTGAATAAATATTGCTCAATAAATAATTAAATCGAATTATAACATGTTCTAACACGCACCTACTGAACGAGCGTACCATCCCCCCAACCAAACAAGGACAGGAGATGGTAAACTAATTCACGGCGACGTATCTTTCCATGCTAAGAATTCGATATGGTATCCGGACCCCAACAAGGTTCAATACCTTCTCATCGAAGTAGTAAGTCACACCTACAACCAAACAAGGACAAGATATGACGAACTAATCCGCGATAAGTTATTATTCCAAGCCACGGTCAGATACAAGTACCCAAACCAAAAGTACTCGTACCTAACGGATAAGGTACCTAACCGTTCTATGTGATATGTAGTTAAGAACAATCCTTCCTGCACATGAGCCCTGGCTGAATAGGATCGGCATAGTCCCCTCTTGGGCACTAGAGGCCCCAGCAGGAAGAGTATGGGTCATCAACCCCGTATCTCCAGCGGAGAGTCCGGGTCACAAGGGAAGTGCATCGAAGCCCATACGCTAAGGAATTGTCCTCCCCGCCCAATACCTACTGTATTGTATCCACAACACAAAACCACTATAACCGCTAAGTCAAACTAGCATACAACCTCTATTAGCGGTTATTCCTATCGCATGGCTTGTACGTACTGGTGGCCAGCCAATCACGTACGTCCATGTTCTACATGCGACACACAACTTCGTGTTTACAACGTGTCAAGGCCAATGAATGCAACACACAAGGTGGTCCCTTAAATCTAGGTTTAATTTGTGAGAAAAATAATACACAGCAGGAAACTAAACAGTAAATTCTAACAGTTATGCTATGTATCACAGTTTATTTTGCATAAAAAATAATAATGAACATGTATGAAATATGAGCTAAAATAATTAAACAGCTAATGGCAAGGTGTCTTGCCTGGTAGAGCGCCTGGTGTGCTGCGATAATCAATGTGGCACGATCTGCAACTTTGATGTAACAACTATACAAGGAGACCTCTGATGGTGGCATGGATCATGTCATTGAGTCCGGAAGGGTCAAATTAGTTAGGGTGGACATAAAGTAGTCTTGAAATGGACGAAGGAATAGGAATAACGAAATTTGTTGTTACGGACAGGAGGATAATCAAAAGATATTTAGATAATATATTTATATTACCTAAAACTGTATTTTATTACCAAAATATTTTATATACTTCGTACTTGAGGGCAAAAATAGTTTTTAGGCTAAAACCCCTAAATTTGTCAAATCAAGTTTTAGTAGAAAACTATATGTTTCTATTAGCCAAAATTTATAAATTAGAAATATATAGTATATTTGGTGACTACTTTTATTGACCAATATAACTTATAAAATCTAAAAAGAAAACAATAGATAAATTAGGGCTATAAAAATAGATTTTGTCAAAATAATATTTTGGTGAAATCTACCTTTGAAAATAGTTGGAAAATAATATTTTCATAATAATATCTAGCAATAGATAGTTTTGGTAAGTAACATCAACAATAATCATAAAATAAAATGAGAATAATAGTAATTGTATTATATTAGTAAAATACACAGCTTCTTCCCTATTAAACAGAGAAACACGATAATAGCAATAATAATAAAAGTTAAGAACTTTTAGTAGTTGATCTCTTTTAAAATATAGAACAACAACAACAACAAAATAAACTATAACAATATTAATAACTATAATAGTAGAATTACTAATCGAAATATTAATAATAATTAACAAAAGGAAGAAAAGAGAAAAAAAGAAAAAAAATAACAAATAAAAATACATAAAAGTAACAGCACTCAGTGTTCTAATATAACAAATAAAATACATAAAAAAAATGACACAACTCAGTGTTCTCCTCTTTTGGAGGAGACCACTTTCCGAACCAAATAAAAAGATGGAAGAGGAAAAGGATGGGGAACAGAAGCGGTCGGAGAAGGAAGCTGGCAAGGCAGACGACCGAAGGAAGAGGGGTGTGGGAGAGGCGCGCGTGAGAGAGAGTGAGGCGAAGAGAGAGAGGAAATCGGAGAGGGGTCGGTCGGTTCGCCGGGATCGGGTCGGCTCCGGCGGGCGCACAGCGGAGCGGCGAGAGGGAAACGACGGAGAGGGGCTCGGAGAAGGGGGTTTTAGGTGGAGGCGCTCGCCGTGGGTCGGCGGTCCATGCCGGCGTTCCAGCCATGGAGGCGGGGGTCAGGCGCTCGGCGGAGCTACGTCCGGGCTACGGAGGAGAAAGGGGGAGGAGCGGCGGAGTGGCGGATGGCCGGGCGCCCAGTGGATGACGCCGGCGCAGGCGGTTCCCGGCGGCGGTGCGGGCTTCCCGTGCGCGCGGAGGAGTGCTCCGGCACGGCGGTGGTTTAACGGCGGTTCGGGTCGACGGAGGTGAGATTAGGTTAGGTTTTCCTATATATATATTTTTTTCCTTTCTCTGGCTGGCGGATTTTGGGCTTGTCGGCGGTGACGGGTTTGGTCTGGTGGCGACGACCGAGTGTGGTGGTCGGTCGATCGTGACAGGGGTGGCTACCGCGGCGATGGCCGCGGTGGTGGGTTTGGATGTTGGTTTTTGTTTTTGTTTGGTTTTGGTTATGGCTGTGGTGGCGAGGATTTGGCGGTTGGTGGTCTTGCTGGCCGGAAGTGTCGGGATGATGCCGATGGTGATGGTGATGGTGCTGGTACTGGTGTTGTAGGCGGAGTCTTGGTCGATGGGGTGGTGTCGGACACAGGTGGTTGGGGTGGTTCCGGGCGGTGGTGTTGGTGAACGGTGATGTGTGGTAGTCGGGCATGGCCAGGGTGACAGGGTGTCGTCGGAGAGTCGGCGAGGCAGGAGGAGGCTGGTACGGCCAACGGGTAGGATTAGGATTTGATTTGTGTCGGGGGTGTCCGACACGGAAAAGATAAAGCTGTATATGTAAATAAAACATGGAATAAGAATTTTGGAAAGACACCCGGGGTCGGACCCGAGGCCGTCACGGCTGACACGGAAGAGGTTGGACACAGACACGAGGCACTCACTTTGTGGTAGAAATTTGTGGAGAAATAATGGATGATGGAAATTGGAGGAGTACCTGCCTATATTTATAGGATGTGGGAATTCCCAATTAGATATGGACTAGGATATTTTAAACCCAATTTAGATAATTCAACCTATTTAATTCAAATCCAAATCCAAATACAATCCTATTTAAATTAAATCCCTTTAGTTTAAAATCAAATCAAATAATCCCATTTCCAAATATAGATACTAGTTTAATCTATTTAAATAATTCCAAACATTAAATCAAGATTTAATTGGCCAAAATAACTTCCAAAATATTTTTCAAAATACCAATAATAATAATTTCGAAAATAATAAATATTTTTAAATATCTTTTTGAACAATAAAATATTACTATTAATAAATTTTGAAAATTATACTTTTATTTAAAATAAACCAATAAACAATTATGAAATATTTGTATGTATGCAAAAATATTAGGCTTTTCTAGTATACAGAAATATTATTTACTATTAATAACTTTTTAGAAACAAAGGCTTTTTATAGCAAGAATATTTATATAATATTTTGAAATAATAAAATAGAGAAAAAATATTTTTCTAAAATATGTACGCTCGCACATATTCGCACTCGACGAGCAACTACGAAAAATAAAATTTCGCGCGCGACGTATAATACGACTACGTGACATACCGTACAAAAAATTTTAAATCAGTACAAAAATTGATATAATAAAAATATAGTAGAAATTTAGGGGTTTTACATCCTACCCAACTTAAAAGAATTTCGTCCTCGAAATTAGGAATTAGTAGGGGGGGTGAGAGGCTACACGGAATGACGTTTAGTGAAAATATGCAATAGAGTCGCGATTTCAATCATGGCGAAGATAATCATGGATTAACGTAAGAAGATAAATGGTTAAGAAGAATACGCGCAATAAAGATTAGTATGGGTTCAAAAATAAAATAAATTAGAGGCCTTAAAGTTATGGTCTCTTGAGGGCACGATTTTAGAGAACGAATTAGATTTCACTTCTATATTAAGTGAATTGGAAGGTCATGATAGGGCCGAGAAAGGACGAGTAGCAACATAGAGTGATAATGGTCATTATCGATAGAAAGGCTAAAGGAGATCCTAGTATAACGCGTTCGTCCTTCTAGAATAGGTGAAGGCGAAAGCATTAAGGAGTTCAAAAGACGATCTTATCGAATACGAGTATGTGATTCAAAGACGACCGAAAAGAATTTCAAAGGAATTGTCAAGGCAGTCGTGGATGGGATTCTAGAGGAAAGCTTAACTATGTCCCCATCCACGTAGATTAAAAAGGCGAACCAAAGTGCACTTGGTTGATCAGACCATTATGCACCGGTTCTGATTAGACGCTATGTTAGTGGAAATTCTTCCAATAACATATGTCATGAACAAGCTTGATAAAGATTTGAGCTTGCAAAAACTAAGCTATATTAGCATCATTAGTCTAGATAGTAAAAATATAGGCACGAGATTAAGATTGAAATAAGAATAAATATGAATAGTCTAAGAGTCAAAAGGATCTAAGTCTTGTTTATTCCTATACAGTCATTCTACGGTTTTATTGACCAAGGCTTCGTTGACCAAATGGGTAAACTTTCTCTAGTCTCTATGGTCTAGATAATACTATTGGTATTTCCTTAATGGTCAAGGGTGTGTCAAGTCGTGGGGTATTCTACCTAACTTAAAGAATTAAGCTAAGGGTGTTTGGGACATCTAACTACTAGGGTCAATCTCTAGCAAGCACGAAGGAAAGATAAGAATAGGGATGGAAGGAAGCAAGCAAGATGCAATTGATGAGTCAAACGGTAGATAAAATCAAAGAAAGAGGTCAAGTATGTGGATGAGATCCTAGACTTCTAATCCTATACGCAGGCTTGCTTGGTACGGTAAAGTAACCAAACAATTTATCTTGACCTGCATGGGCCACCACAAAAACATGTAACGCCCCAGTCCCAAAATACGTAGGACTAGGAACGTAGACATGCCAGCTTTATTCATACGAAGTATACTCCAATATATGGAAGTCTCGTATAAATACATAAGCTGTAAAATGCAGTAGAACCATAACTAATCTCATCCACAAATCAAAGAATAAAAATATCATATATCAACTATGAAATTGTCATTTGGTACATGTAGTTGGGCGGAGACAAATCCACTACCAACTATGAAAAAAAATACATGATAAGCAAAAGAAAGATTTTGGCGAGCGAAACGAAGACGATCCAAATGCAATCATCCTCGAAAAAATAGCGAAGATCACGGCTAGAGCTAGAACACCTGCGAAAGACAATAGCACACACCTGGCAAGACAACCAGGTCCTCAGAGGGACGTAACAAGACACATCATAGCATGCCATATAAACTGAATAAATATTGCTCAATAAATAAGTAAATCGAATTATAACATGTTCTAACACGCACCTACTGAACGAGCGTACCATTCCCCCAACCAAACAAGGACAGGAGATGGTAAACTAATTCACGGCGACGTATCTTTCCATGCTAAGAATCCGATATGGTATCCGGACCCCAACAAGGTTCAATACCTTCTCATCGAAGTAGTAAGTCACACCTACAACCAAACAAGGACAAGATGTGACGAACTAATCCGCGACAAGTTATTGTTCCAAGCCACGGTCAGATACAAGTACCCAAACCAAAAGTACTCGTACCTAACGGATAAGGTACCTAACCGTTCTATGTGATATGTAGTTAAGAACAATCCTTCCTGCGTATGAGCCCTGGCTGAATAGGATCGGCGTAGTCCTCTCTTGGGCACTAGAGGCCCCAGCAGGAAGAGTATGGGTCATCAACCCCGTACCTCCAGCGGAGAGTCCGGGTCACAAGGGAAGTGCATCGAAGCCCATACGCTAAAGAATTGTCCTTTCCGCCCAATGCCTACTGTGTTGTATCCACAACACAAAACCACTATAACCGCTAAGTCAAACTAGCATGCAACCTCTATTAGCGGTTATTCCTATCGCACGGCTTGTACGTACTGGTGGCCAGCCAATCATGCACGTCCGTGTTCTACATGCGACACATAACTTCGTGTTTACAACGTATCAAGGCCAATGAATGCAACACATAAGGTGGTCCCTTAAATCTAGGTTTAATTTGTAAGAAAAATAATACACAGCAGGAAACTGAACAGTAAATTCTAACAGTTATGCTATGTATCACAGTTTATTTTGCATAAAAAAAATAATGAACATGCATAAAATATGAGCTAAAATAATTAAACAGCTAATGGCAAGGTGTCTTGCCTGGTAGAGCGCCTGGTGTGCTGCGATAATCAATGTGGCACGATCTGCAACTTCGATGTAACAACTATACAAGGAGACCTCTGATGGTGGCACGGATCGTGTCATTGAGTCCGGAAGGGTCAAATTAGTTAGGGTGGACATAAAGTAGTCTTGAAATGGACGAAGGAATAGGAATAATAAAATTTGTTGTTACGGACAGGAGGATAATCAAAAGATATTTAGATAATATATTTATATTACCTAAAACTGTATTTTATTACCAAAATATTTTATATACTTTATACTTGAGGGCAAAAATAGTTTTTAGGCTAAAACCCCTAAATTTGTCAAATCAAGTTTTAGTAGGAAACTACATGTTTCTATTAGCCAAAATTTATAAATTAGAAATATATAGTATATTTGGTGACTACTTTTATTGACCAATATAACTTATAAAATCTAAAAAGAAAACAATAGATAAATTAGGGCTATAAAAATAGATTTTTTCAAAATAATATTTTGGTGAAATCTACCTTTGAAAATAGTTGGAAAATAATATTTTCATAATAATATCTAGCAATAGATAGTTTTGGTAAGTAACATCAACAATAATCATAAAATAAAATAAGAATAATAGTAATTGTATTATATTAGTAAAATACACAGCTTCTTCCCCATTAAACAGAGAAACACGATAATAGCAATAATAATAAAAGTTAAGAACTTTTAGTAGTTGATCTCTTTTAAAATATAGAACAACAACAACAACAAAATAAACTATAACAATATTAATAACTATAATAGTAGAATTACTAATCGAAATATTAATAACAATTAAAAAAAGGAAGAAAAGAGAAAGAAAGAAAAAAACAAATAAAAATACATAAAAGTAACAGCACTCAGTGTTCTAATATAACAAATAAAATACATAAAAAAAATAACACAACTCAGTGTTCTCCTCTTTTGGAGGAGACTACTTTCCGAACCAAATAAAAAGATGGGAGAGGAAAAGGATGGGGAACAGAAGCGGTCGGGGAAGGAAGCTGGCAAGGCGGACGACCGGAGGAAGAGGGGTGTGGAAGAGGCGCGCGTGAGAGAGAGTGAGGCAAAGAGAGAGAGAAAATCGGAGAGGGGTCGGTCGGTTCGCCGGGATCGGGTCGGCTCCGACGGGCGCACAGCGGAGCGACGAGAGGGAAACGGCGGAGAGGGGCTCGGAGAAGGGGGTTTTAGGTGGAGGCGCTCGCCGTGGGTCGGCGGTCCAGGCCGGCGTTCCAGCCATGGAGGCGGCGGTCAGGCGCTCGGCGGAGCTACGTCCGGGCTACGGAGGAGAAAGGGGGAGGAGCGGCGGAGTGGCGGATGGCCGGGCGCCCAGTGGATGACGCCGGCGCGGGCGGTTCCCGGCGGCGGTACGGGCTTCCCGTCCGTGCGGAGGAGTGCTCCGGCACGGCGGTGGTTTAACGGCGGTTCGGGTCGACGGAGGTAAGATTAGGTTAGGTTTTCCTATATATATTTTTTTCCTTTCTCTGGCTGGCGGATTTTTGGGCTTGTCGGCGGTGACGGGTTTGGTCTGGTGGCGACGATCGAGTGTGGTGGTCGGTCGATCGTGACAGGGGTGGCTGCCGCGGCGATGGCCGCGGTGGTGGGGTTGGATGTTGGTTTTTGTTTTTGTTTGGTTTTGGTTATGGCTGTGGTGGCGAGGATTTGGCGGTGGGTGGTCTTGCTGGCCGAAAGTGTCAGGATGATGCCGATGGTGATGGTGATGGTGCTGGTACTGGTGTTGTAGGCGGAGTCTTGGTCGATGGGGTGGTGTCGGACACAGGTGGTTGGGGGTGGTTCCGGGCGGTGGTGTTGGTGAACGGTGATGTGTGGTAGTCGGGCATGGCCAGGGTGACGGGGTGTCGTCGGAGAGTCGGCGAGGCAGGAGGAGGCTGGTACGGTGAACGGGTAGGATTAGGATTTGATTTGTGTCGGGGGTGTCCGACACGGAAAAGATAAAGCTGTATATGTAAATAAAACATGGAATAAGAATTTTGGGAAGACACCCGGGGTCGGACCCGAGGCCGTCACGGCTGACACGGAAGAGGTTGGACACAGACACGAGGCACTCACTTTGTAGTGGAAATTTGTGGAGAAATAATGGATGATGGAAATTGGAGGAGTACCTGCCTATATTTATAGGATGTGGGAATTCCCAATTAGATATGGACTAGGATATTTTAAACCCAATTTAGATAATTCAACCTATTTAATTCAAATCCAAATACAATCATATTTAAATTAAATTCCTTTAGTTTAAAATCAAATCAAATAATCCCATTTCCAAATATAGATACTAGTTTAATCTATTTAAATAATTCCAAACATTAAATCAAGATTTAATTGGCCAAAATAACTTCCAAAAATATTTTTTAAAATACCAATAATAATAATTTCGAAAATAATAAATATTTTTACATATCTTTTTGAACAATAAAATATTACTATTAATAAATTTCGAAAATTATACTTTTATTTAAAATAGACCAATAAACAATTATGAAATATTTGTATGTATGCAAAAATATTAGGCTTTTCTAGTATACAGAAATATTATTTACTATTAATAACTTTTTAGAAACAAAGGCTTTTTATAGCAAGAATATTTATATAATATTTTGAAATAATAAAATAGAGAAAAAATGTTTTTCTAAAATATGTACGCTCGCACATATTCGCACTCGACGAGCAACTACGAAAAACAAAATTTCGCGCGCGACGTATAATACGACTACGTGACATACCGTACAAAAATTTTTAAATCAGTACAAAAATTGGTATAATAAAAATATAGTAGAAATTTAGGGGTTTTATAGTATGTGTTCATGGGTGTGAGGGTTATATAGTGTAGTGTGCATTGTGTGTGGAGTGATAGTGAGGCATGACAGTTGTGTAGCAAAGTGTCAATAGGAAGTTAACATTTACATATGTGAGTTCTCATGTATCTCTTATTTAGTGAAACAAAACTAAATTCCAGTTTTATTCCTAACAAGGCTACATATATTAAATTCACTAACATAGATGTATACCTACATATTATAAGTATCAATTATAGATATAACATCCATGAATCTATCTATACATATGTACAGCATATATGATATATATGAAATGGAATAAGAAGAAATGGAATGGGAAATGAAGTATAATAGGAAATCAACTAAACCCAAGCCAATGCTTGTGTGTCTAGAGGTTTCAACCTAGGCTAGTTAAGGACTGTTAATAGGCTAAACTAAGGGCTGTTTTGTAGGACAGTTTTGGGACTGTCATGGGTGAACAAAGGGCTGCTTTGGTGTGGTGTTTGGGCTATGTAGGACTGATTTGTATAGGGACTGATTTGTATGACAGGTTTGGGATACCATGGACTGTTTGTACAGCCATGAAAGGACTGAGTTGGCCTGGAAATGGCATGGTGTTAGGCTGGTTTTGTACAGGTTTGTGGGACTGAAATAGGATAGTGTTAAGGAATTGTTGGGGAAAGGTAAGGGAGTGCTAGCTGAGTGTTACATGCATAGACAGTGTGACAAGTTCAGTCCAGAACCTGGACAGTGATGAGTGTTTCAGAAAGAAAACAGGAAGGGAAACATCTCAATTCAAAACCCCTCAAAGAAAACTCAGTTATGATCCTAACTAGCAGTAAAAATACTCCACATTCACATCAGTAATCAGCAATTAAAAGAAAATCAAAGGATAAACCAAACAGTTCAATTTTCAGAGAATTGGTATCCAGAAAACTTGTTTTCAGTCCTAAATTCCAAAACCTGAATTTCGAAATCAAAACAACTCCAATTCAACCCAAACTCGACATATAGTTAGAATGCATCTAGGTACACTATATTAGGGTGTAAACACATGTAATTAACTGAATTAATTAGATCAAAACATCAACCCAAATCAAGTTTTTTTCAAACTGGAAAAACTGGAAGGAATATCATATTTCAGAAAAAATAAGGTAAGTGTGAATTAGATTTCAAAATCAAACAAAATGCAATCTAAAGGTTGGTAACATAACTACATGTTGTGTACGTGTCCCAGGGTCCATCACGTGTCCATTAATATGACACAATCGTGTCCAATACAAAGAAGGCTCAAAATCAGACACAACAGTGCACTGTCCAGTGCACTGTCTCGTGCACACGTGCACTCGTGTCGTGCACACGACACAAGCCAAACTAAGCCTCGTGCTCGTGTCCCCACCTAGGCTAGGTCTAGGTGCTCGTGTCTAAGTGACTGCATCGTGTCCTCGTGTCGCCGTGTCTGAGTAATCGAGCCGTATCAGTGAGTGAAGAAAACAGTGCACAGTGTCAGTGTATTCCCCCGTGTGCGGTCGATATCTCACTAACCAGTGCACGAAACCTAGTGAAATTTGGGGAGCATGGTGACAGAACGTGCCCCAACAATCCCACCAAATTTCGTGTCAGAATTCGTCGTGTCGTGTCCGCTACAGCCCCCGAGTAGCAGGGGAGCACTGTAGCGCGCGCGCGCGTGTGCACGCGGTTGTCCACGCGTCTATGTCGACTCGACACGACGCTAAGGCATGCTCAGTGATATAGAAACGTGTAAGCAAGATCAAAACCTAGCATCCTATTCAAAAACAATCCATAAAAACAAACGAAATGCACTTTGAGGCATTTCGACAAACACCTAGGGACAGGGTCTGATACGTGTCCAGAACGGACACGAAACCTGTGAACCCCGACACGAAACTAATGCAGACACTTAGGGGACTCCTAGGGCCTCCTAATAATGGAAAGAAATCGAAGTTTCATGGAGAAATGGAGAAGTTACATATTCTTGAACTTTCAAGAAAAACTCCCTTTCTATAGCTCTTCTCCTTGATGTCCCATTCCACTCAAATCACATCAAACTGAAATGGAACATTAACAACAGCAAGAATAGGCATATTAGGACCTAATGGAATAAATTAGAAAGAAAAAGGAAGAGGAATGGAGTTCTAGGAATTGAAATACCATAGGAAACTAACCTTTCTAAAATTGAGCCTTCTTAAGAAAGAGGCAACCCTAAAAATAGGAGAGTATAAATAGGGTGGTGCTCCCAAGGAGGATATGGTGGCTGGCCAAATAATGTCTAGGGCTTAGGGTTTTGAAATTCTTGGGCTTTGGGCCAAGTTACATAGGCTATGGCTAAGTTGTTTTATTAATGGCTCTAAATCATAAGCCATGACTTATGACTTTCTAAATCCTATTGCTAATTAGAGCCTAATGACCAAAAAAAGGATTAGGCTAGGTTAGACTAGAGTCATATAACCTAACCAAGTCTATACTAACTAGGGTTAGCTCTTAGGTTGGTCTACAAGAGTCAAAACTAGTCAAAGTCAACCTAGTCCAAACAATTCCAAAATAATTCCTAAAAATTCCCATAAATTCAAATAAATTATAATAAATCCAAGTAATCCTAAAAATGTCAAAAAAAAAATACCCTAATCACATGGCTAGGCTCTAGGGTAGGCAGTCTCTACTGCAAAATAGCAAAACACCAAAAATCACAAGTCATGAATTTAAATAGTTTTAAAAAAATAATTAAAAATCACTAAAAATCATAATATGAAATAAATACCATTAAATAATAATTATAATTACAAAATTTTAAAATTACCCTCATCTGAAAAACTGGGTGTTACAGTTTGAACCCAAAGCTTCAAAAGTCCATAACTTGGTCAAAACAAGTCCAAATCTAACTTTTCAAAGGTCAAAATTGGGTAGAATAAAATTTTCTACAACATGGAACCATCAAAACTTGAAAACAAAGAAGTTTGATAGATCAAAACCACCAAAATCCAAAAATAATTAATTTTTAGATCTACAAAAATCAAAGCCTCAAAATGGAAAATGACAAGTTCTAACGTGTCTTAGAAACATAAGGAGAAGCTAATGGAACAATAAAAATGGGCTCTCTTGTGGAAGCAAGTTGCACTTGCCTAAGGGGTGGAGTGTTGTGTAGAGGAAGGAAGAAGAAGATGGAGAAATAAATGAGAGAATAATAAGGAGAGAGAAGGTTGGTGGAGATATTATAAGGGTGGGTTGTGTTGTGTTGAGGGTGGAGTATAGGTTAAAGTATTCCATGCATATTAAACCAAACCAAACCAAATCAAACCAATTCTCCTCCACAAAATAAACCAAGCCAGGTAAAACCCAATTACGAGAACCAAAATCTGCAAGTCAAGCCAATTACAAGTACATGCCAAAATTCGAGAAAATAAATACAGGTCTGAAATACATACAAGCTTGACAAAATACATATTCAGAACATGGGTGTTACAGACAGGACATGTCCCAAAAGTCTTCCTACAACGATCGAGAGCAAATGCTTTTACTAGCCTCAGATCATGGAGCAAATATGATACCTACACACCCATGCGCTCAGGATATCCGAGCCCACAAAATGGATGCAAAGGTAGATCAATCTACCCTCGACTTGCGAAAAGTACTCATCCACAAACGCAAGAAGAGAGAAGCAACCTTGGCATGCAGTGAGCCCTCCTTAGGACATCACTGTACCCAAGTTGTCATCAAATGCTTCTGCGACAAGTCGACAGCACCTGAAGACTGGCGGTCCGTCTTCCAACGACTGCATCAGCCAGCACCTGTCCGACGACAACTCGTGAAACATGTGCAGATTTCGGAAGACGAATAATTTCCTTTTCGCCTCCTGTAATTCAACTCGGAAGGTGTAGTGCCCCGTCCCGCTCAGTCAATCGGAGGGATCGAAACGTCGACGGCACTCGGACCCTTGCAACGGCTGCTTGAAGACATCGCTCGGTCGAGGCGAGCCCCTCACTCAGGTGGGATAGTTTCGGTGAACTTGCCTCATCTTAGCCTTCACATAATAAATCGCATGTTTTTAACTTGCACAAGTAGGCTTGATAATAAAAGAGATAAATCCACATAGATAAGGGAATAATCCCGACGGGTCGAACTTGAGTTAGAATATGGAAGGGTCCAATTATCGTCTTAGAGTTGGTGCACGACGTGCTTTGAAAATGACACTCGATCCTTCGTCCCGTGGCTTGGAAGAAGGAAAGTTGGTATTCGCCGCAAAGCTAAGAGTTAGCCTAAGTCATAGGCGTCGCCCACATAAACGCTTCATAAAGCATGCACGATCCATCGTCCAAGGCTTGGCATAGCCTTGGCTTGCCCCATGAGTTAAGTTGCGTTGCACGATTTGTGACATAAGCCTAGGCACCCAAATGACTTAGTTGTTCAAAAGTCAAATGTATGCGTGGCACGTTACCGCGATGCGAGACTTGACGCAGCCTTTGCTCGTCGAGTTGTTGTATGATTATGTTAGTCTAAGTTTTGTTAGGCTATCGAAGGTATTCTAAGCACTGTCCCACGTATTTTGCGGTTGTCGAAATTACTTGGTTTCACGACCTTAAGGCCCATCGTATAAAGTGCCTTAGACGATAGTTTCACTCAGAACATCAATTGGCATAAGGCACGATGTCATGGACTTAGTGTTTCTAAGGCACGAGCCACGGTTGATTTATTGAGTTTAGAAAAAGGGGCTTTCAAATAGGCATTCATAAGTTGCATGGAATGATAGGGCAAGGAAGAAGAATGCTTGTGATCATGGGTCGTCGAGGCGGTCTCAGATGTGAGAAGTATTGAACTTGGTCCTAACACTACCAGAATAAGTCGTTTTAGCGACGCCTAAAGACGTAGCTAAAATGACAATTTTTGTTGCTAAAAAAATTTAGCGACGAATTTACCGACATTTCTGGATGGTCGCAGAAATGTAAGTCGCTGATCTTCTAAACGTCGCCAAACATTGCAATTTTCGACGTTGGCCGACGTATTTATATGTCGGTATAATGCCGACGTCTACCGTCGTGTCGTCGGTGGCTTTGCGACGTAATACATCGTGTCGCTACACGTCGGTAAATTTACCGACGAATTACCGTCGAGTCGTCGGTGGTTTAGTGACATGTTCAAAGTCGCTAAACGTCGGTAAATCCTGGAAATTCCTGGGGATGATTACCGACATGCACCGACATTTTCCGACGTCCTCCGACATATATTGACGTCGCTAAACGTCGGTACCCTGGATAATAACTCTTATCTACCGACGTTTACCGACGCAAAATTACGTCGGAGGACGTCGGTAAACGTCGCTAAATCTGCAAAAAAAATTAAAAAAATAAAATACAGAATGTCCATTTCTCCCTGCAGTTTAAAAAGCTAACCATTTCTCACTGTAGAATAGGATCCAAACAATCACAGAATGTCCATTTCTTACTGTACACAGGTTTCAGTCCCTATAACCAAGTCTACAACAATCACACAATGTCCAGTTCTCATAATGTCCATTTCTCGCTGTACACAGATTTTAGTCCCTATAAGCAAGTCTACAACAATATCACTTCACAATACGAAGCATTGTCGACTACTTTCCAACGATACTAATCCGAAATGGTATATAATAATCCAACACGGTCGATACCTATCGGATATGACCGATACCAAATCGATAAGGCCAATATGAATACTAGCTATACGGCTGATACATATCGGATAGGACGATACTAATTCACTAAGACCAATACCAACCGATACGGCCGATACCAAAACGATAGATCGATACTAATCCGATACGGTCAATACTTATAAGTACCTACGGTCCAGGAGGTTGATCCGCTAGTACATCCATGTACGATCAACGAAGTAACGATCCATTTCAATTTGGATATGAAAATCTGTATCGTAAGACAACGAAGTAACGATCCATTTCAATTTGGATATGAAAATCTGTATCGTAAGACAAACTAAATATAATCAGTTCTATTTCACATGCTTAATTGCCAAGTGTCACGACCCGCACCCGCTATAAGGGCACGTGCACGTGACAACGCCCAGCACTCACCGTAAGAAAAAAACGGCGTGGAACGCTGTAGGTTTTCTACTCTAAACAGTTTATATATATATATATATATATATCAAAAACATGAGTGCTCAAATCACAACTCTAAGATGATAAAGTAAAGACTGAAAGATAAAGACAACAAGACGATAATAAAATAATAACCTGTCAAGTCCAACACAAGAATATATACAAGTCCAAGTCTCTAATACAATCCATAGTAATAACAGTCTCAAAAGTAGCTGGAGACAAGGTCCAGTACAAAAGACCTACTCTAACTAAGCAAGTGGTAAGGTCTCATCAGGCGGAGCTAAGCCCTGCTGGACCAACGTCTCCAAGTCTATGCCCACTATGTCATCCGGACCGTAGTAGGTACAATAATCCCCCTCGTCGGCATCTGTAATATTTGTCAACATATCCTGTCAGGATGGAACGAGTACAATCTACTAACAACAGTTCACAAGATATGACAAAAGCTATAAGACAGTAAATAGAGAGTATATACAAGAAAATCATGGAATGTACATGTGAGTATCATGACAAGGTAAGCTGTAAAACTAATTTCAAGTTCCTCGAAGTTCCTTAATAAAATTTTTCAAGATACTCAGCCACAATTATCAATTATCTTAGACTGTCAAATTTAATTTAAATCTCTAATCAATCTCGAAATAATCCTTGTATATCGCAAATGAACATTTTTTTTACTAAAATTTAAATATCCATAATCAAAGGCCTTAAACTCGAAATTTAAATAACTCTATAAATCATAGATCATAGGACAAAATTTGAAATTTGAATTTTTTCTTCAAAGTCGATATCTTCCAAAAAAGTTAAACAAAATTTTTCCATCATCTCTTTAAAATTTAATAAACTTTATAAGTCATACGCGCAATTTAAAATCTCAAGTTCTCTCCCTTCTAAACTTTTATCTCTCTAGTCGTCTAGAAAATCATAATTTAAACTCTTTAAAAAAAAATCTCGAGATAAACTCTATCATATTACAATCCAAACTTAAGTTAACCGTAAATCAAGTGTCACAATATAACTATTTCACAATTTCAAAATTCATAAGAAATCTGCTTTCTCGATTTAGCTATCCTCTCGTGTATACCACCTTGTAAATTTAAAGTAAAATTTCAACTATCCTTTGATGGCGGTAATATGCTACTACCCAACTTGGAATTAACTAATCCCTATGATCATATCTCTAGAAAAAATAAATGTCTTTATACTCAAATATAACCTCAACGGATATTAATTGTCAATGCAATCTATCTAGCCATGTGTTTAACCTATGGGCATATACTAGTGTAGTCATCTTACTAAACACAAAACTAAGAAATTTACGGTAGAAGGAGTCAAGCAAGATGCAATTCAAGGAGGTCGAACGAGAGTTCAAAATTTGAAGTCAAGAAAGGATGCCAAGTAGGCGGATGAGATTCTAGACTCTAATCCTATGTTGCAGGCTCACATCGGTACGGTAAAGTAACCGAAGTGATAAACTTGACCTGCATGGGCCACCACAAAAATATGTCACGCCCCAGTCCCAAAATACGTAGGACCAAGTACGTAGACATGCCAGCTGTATACATACGAAATATATGGACCTCGCATGTATACATAAGCTGTAAATGTAGTAATCCAAGACAACTAAATCTCATCCACAAAGTTAAATAATGATATAAAGCAACTTTGAGTTTGTCAAGTACACAATAGTTGGGCGGAGACAAAGTTCACTACCAACCAAATTAAATAGAGAAGAAATATACAAAGAAAGTGATTGGTCGAGCGAAGCAATGACAAGTCCAAAAGCAGTCATTACGAAGGAAGAAATGGCCTTAGCTAGAGCACCTGCAAGAAATCACGAAAACACACACCTGGGAAAAACTAGGTCCTCAGAGGGACGTAACAAGACACATAATATCATGCCATAAACTGAATAGTAAGAGCTCAATAGAAAACATACATGCGTAAAGGTTCCTAACCATTCTATGTGATATACGCCTTGAGAAGACAACGTTCTACGCAGGAGCTTATAGTGTTCAGCATAGATGGAGAGAGAGTAATAGTAGGTAGCGCTCATAAGAGCCACTATCGACTATGGGCAGAAAGTAGCTCTCATACGAGAACTATCGGCCCCGGGACAGTAAGTAGCGCTCACTACAACAAAAAACCCTTTTAATGACGCTCGACAAGGAGTTTTAATGACGGCTGATACATAAGCGTTATTAAGTTAAAAAATACCTTTTTTCTATGACGGTTTGGGCTAATTCTGGACTTTTTATAACATTTATAAAATAAAGCGTTATTAATAGTTTAGAGCGGTGGCAAACTTGTAATTCTTTCACTGTATAAAAGCTAAGTGGGAGAGAAAAAATTCATTTCTCATCCATTTTCTAAGGGAGCAGCATCTCTCCTCCTCAAACCTCTTCTCCCCCAATTTTTCACTTTTCATTTTCCCTCCTTTTCGGTTTGACTCCAATTTCTCTCCCAAACTCCAGATCTACGCAAAGGTTTGATTTTTCTTCCAATTTCTCTTCGGTTAGGGCTTATATTTTGTTTATACTTCGTCGATTTCTAGGATTTTTGATGGATTTCTTCTTCAATTTCTAGGGCTTATATTTTTTCTTCTTCGATTTCAATTTTGCTTCGCGATCGGGATCCTCGGGAAGAGCCGGCGCCGCCGGGTCACTCGTCGAAGAAATGTGGCGGAAGGGCGTCGCGCCGCCGTCGCTGCCGCTGATCCTGATCAGGAATCACCGTGCCGCCAGGGAGGCGACATCAACGCGTTCGAGCTCGGGGTCGACGGGCTCCTGGGGCTTCTGTGCAATGTTTGTTGTTTTAACAACTTTATAGAAAAGCACAATGTTTTTGACTTCCTATAGAAGCATATTTTGCTTGTTTATATATTATATTTGCATTGATATATCTGCTGATGCATGTGTATAATTTTTTTCCCTATTTGGCATGTTTCAGGCGATGTCATATGCAAAGTTAGCAGGACTCCATCCTATTTATGGGCTTTGTGGGTATTACT
The DNA here is from genome assembly GCA_029216955.1 of Iris pallida. NCBI lineage: Eukaryota > Viridiplantae > Streptophyta > Magnoliopsida > Asparagales > Iridaceae > Iris > Iris pallida. The sequence continues at coordinate 5,093,677 of JANAVB010000197.1, read as the reverse complement.
TGTACTACTTTGCTTTACCATATTTTGATATGTATTTTACTCATGTGTGGAATCATGTTTACTGAGATCTATATGCTTTTTGCACATATTCTGGTTGATATGTATTAAAAAAAATTGTTAAAAAAAAAGTTTAGTTTGCTCATTATTTTGTTATTGTAAATCAGCAAGGGTGGAAAAAATCTTAAAATTCATCACTCTTATTCTGATTGTAGATTAAACTTGTGATAATGGTTATGGTTAATGACTATGGCTACTGTTTTATGTGCATGCTACTGTTGCTTTTATCTGTATATTGGTCTATTAAATTACAAGGGAACTAAAACTTCTTTTCTTCAACCTTTTTCTGCACATTGATCTCAAGAGGAGAAGAATATATCCTCCGTACTTGGTACTGCACATCCACAAAGGCAGATACATGAATAACACACACCCAAAAGTATATGGGACAATAATAGTGTCGCAAAATAAATACATCTCTAATTGTATGTCATACTTATGAAATAGTTACACATTACATCATTCTATCATCTATTTTCATTCTGTTACTCGTGAGTCCTTTATGTTACATTTCTCTTCATTGGCGGGTCCAAAGGGCAAAGGGGGGTGTTCGCAAGTACAACTCTTCTAAGAAAGATGATAGGATTATAGAGTCTTCGCAACTATTTCTATGTTTAAACTTTAAAGCAAGTTTTATTGTTAAAATTGTATTGCATGTTTTTCCAATTTGCATGTCTTTATTGTTAGCGAGTTGTGTATGTTAGCTTTTATCTTTTTTCATAAGCTTATTAACTATTAACAAACTACACATATTTGGAAAAGAATTAATAAATGTGGTAATACTACATTTAAATGTAAACATGCTAAGGTATATATCAAGATGTGGTTGAATTGTTTGCAGTTAAACCTTTGTTTATTACATCTTATCCCTTTTGTTGATGATAATGGTGTTTTGACATTGGAACTGATGTCTTTTGCTTATGCTTTTTAAAGGTTATTGTTGAAAGATTTTCACGATGCAATCTTCCTGAAATGGAGAAGAAAAAGTAAGTCTCTATTTGGCTTTTGCTTTACATGAAATAATGTAATCTTTGTATGCCTTACTTTTTTTAATTGTTTTGAGAGAGACAATTATGATTATGTAACTTTCTAACTTAATAAATTAGAGTTCACATTAAAAAAGTTAATTGTCCAGTGTCAAACATTGCATGGAACATGTCTTAAGTATCAACATCTATTTTTGAGAGAGAATTATGTTTTGTGACTGTTAAAGTGGTATCGCCACAATTGAGTAGTAGGAGTTAAGAAAGATTTCTGCTAACCAGGACACATGACTAATATTGTCAAACCGCATGCCTAGATTAAAAAATGAGGCGCAAATATGGCGTAGATCCTCATATCCCTAAGTCGAGATGCTTGTAATGAGGTTCACGCCTACACGCTTAGGCTTATGAGGCTATTAGGCCACAAATCCCTGAGTAAAATGACTTCTCAAATAGGGAAGCTTTTAATGAGCTGTTATGACTTCTTAAGTTATATTTTACAAGTGAGCAAACTTCTCAAGTTCGGATTTACGCTGAGCTGTTATTACTTATACCTTATCAATTCTTTTTTTAGATGAACTGTTATTCTTTTCAATTTCTGCTTTTTGGTGACCTGTCACGAGTCTTATGATTTCTTTAATTCTGATTTTTGAGTCAATAATTATGAGTTTCTACAGCTGTCCCACCTTTCTTCTCCTTCACTTCTCATGATGTTCTGTAGTTGGCTGCGTCAAGCAGATTAGTACCTGCTGCTGGTTGCTGTTCTGCAGCAACCTCCAGCAGCAGCTGGAGAGGAGGAAGGAAAATAAAGAGAGGAAAAAGAAAGTAAAAAAAGGGGAAGGAAATTCACTTTCAGGTTACATTGGCGTACATTAGTAATATTATTTTAAAGACTATGAACTTATATTTCTGAGTTTAATTTTTTTTACTTTGGTTATCATTTGGCTTTATTTCCTGAAACAAATATCATATTTGTTGTAAGCCTCAGTTTTTGTTTGTTGTAGGTTGTAGTTTCACTTTATCTTGTATTTCCTTTTTGGTTAATCACTAGTTCAGAGGGTTACATCCTATGCTCGTCTCTGTTCATTATCTCATGTATCTTGCTGAAGGGGAAATTAATCTTTCTGCAGCCGACGCTAGTATTTCGAAGCCTAGACCTACTTCAAGTGATAGCTAGTTGAAGGAATATGAACTTGAAATATATGTCAAGGAGGTGGATAGAAGGCTCATGGTAAAAAAAAGCTGAACATCAAAAAGATTTGCTGGCAGAAGAGATGCCTACTGTTGGCAAATTATGCTGCATATTCAAGAGATGGCAGAGAGAAGATCCATGGTCAGAATCAACTTAAGTAAATATTTCTAATAATTTGGTTAGCAAAAGAGAGATTTATTCATATTTTTGGGTACATTCTGTATTTGGATATTCAATGTAATGAAGATGTTAATATGTACTCTATTTTGATAAATGTAATAAAAATGGTGATATATAATGTTGAGTTTTTGGAATGTAATATATACTGTGCAGTATAGAGCATTATAAATATGCTAATTTGAATAGTATAAAGTGTTATAAATGTGCTGCATTGAGCCTATACATATTATCTATTCATGACGTTTTAAAATTGTTCTGAATTGTGCACTATATATTAACTATTCATAACGCTTTTATATAAACTATTCATGACGGTTATTTTATGACGCTTTTAAAAAACATTTATAACACCCGTTTTCATAACGGTTTCTGTGGGAAAAAAAAGCGTCATGGTTCGTCATTAATGACGCTTTTTAGCCGTCATTAAAAGGGTTTTTTGTTGTAGTGGCTCATCCGAGACACTATCGGCCCAAATCTATATGTGTATTGAACAGGTAGCCCCTACGCTAATAACTGTCTTCTTCCCTCCCAATGATACTATACATGTGTCGCCTCCACGACACTGTTTAATCCTTAATAACTGCCAAGTCTTCTACCAAAAATCTATTAGCAGTTACATCCTAACGTACGACCTTTACGCACCGATGTACGGTCGATATGCAAGTCTGAAGCTATATGCGACTCGCAGCTCACACACAACCCGTGGCACATCGTGATAGTTCATGAGATGCACTTAAACATACGGTGGTCCCTTAACTCTAAGTCAATTGCACAAAATATTATAATTTGTATCTACATATAATTTAAAAGAAAACAACTTGAAAATAAACACAACATGCATGTTATTGAGCAGGAAATTTAAACAGTTGTGGCAAGGTGTCTTGCCTGGTGTAACGACTGGTGTGGTGCGCTGTTCCGTCAAGTCCTGTTGTCCAATAGCCGGGTCAATGTGTAAGGGTCCGATGTTACAAGAAATAGAAACGCATGATCAGTCAGGATCAATGGTGATAATCAAGGAGAATTTGGGGAGGTAAATACGTATACCAATTTTATAAAATATTTTTATAATAATTTCACGTAAATACTTGAAAATATTTTATATATATAATTTGAAAAATATCTTTTTATTATTCGAAATAATTTTAAATATCTATTTGAAAATAATCTATATACCTCACAAGTTTAGGAAACCACGTTTTATAGTCAATTCTACGTTTAGATGAATACTTGAAAATCAAAATTTGTTTTTAGGCTAAATTCACCTTTAAAATATATATAATATATACCTTGTAGAAAAGTAACTTTTTTTAGTCAAAATAAAATATAGGAAAAATAATTTTAGGCTATTGAGTGTTGTCAAAATAATGTTGGAAAAATATTAATTTAAAATAATTCACTAATAATTATAAAAATAAAATCATAAACAAAAGTGTTTTAAAATAGTACCAATGATTTATTAATAACAATAATAATAATAAACTTAATAATAATAATGGTAAATATAATAATTTGAAACTTAATACTAATAATGGTGATAATATAATAATAATAATAATAATAATAATAATGATAATAATAATAATTATAATAATATAATATCACCACTTATACATTATTCCCCTCCCCATATTCTTCAGTAAGAGAGAGATTGGAAAAGGAGAGGTGAAGAAAGGGTTTTTACCATAGGTGGGGGTCGTCGGCCGGCGGTCGACGCGAATGGGCACCGTCGACGGTGGTCGCTTGGCGGGAACGCGGCGAGTAGGTCGACGATTCTGGGCGCCGGCGGTCGGGGTCGGGGTGACGGGTGCCCCGTCGGAGTCACGCGGTGGACGAGGCGACGTCGACGCCACTGGGGAGATGGCGGCGGCCGAGGGCGCTCACGGCGGACGGCGGCTGGTGCATCGCGGCGCCGAAAAAAGGAAGGGCGAAGGAGGAGGCGCGGGTTGGCCTCGCTGGAGGGTCGGCTGAGGCGCTCGCGGCGGCTTGCGGTTGGACATGTGACAACGGGTATTCGAAGCGGCGACCGGGTGGAGACGGAGTCCGGCAGTGCGGCGCCTGAGTCTGGACGGTGCGCTGACCTTGGAGGAGGCGGCCGCGAGAGAACGGCGGAGGAGGTCAGTTTTTAGGGTTTTGTCTATTTCATTCTTTTTTTCGTCTTGGGTGGTGGCGACTGATGACGGTGGTCGCCGTGGGTGGTGGTGACGGGTTTCCTGGTGGTTTGGTCGGATTGGGTTCTCTGATGAATTTGGTGATGATGATGACGATGGTAATGGCGGTGGGATTCATGGCTGTTGGCCGAGGATCCGCGGGTCAGCGGTGGCGGTGGTTGGGCTAGCTTCGGTGGTGGTGGTGGTTTTCGACGGAGGAGATGTGGAGGTGCTGCGGCAATTAGATAGTGTTGGCAGAGGGAGGTTGACCCAGAGTTAGGCTAGGAATAGGGTTTGGTTGTCGGGTTGGATGTGTCGTGTCGGGGGTGTCCGACACGGCTGGGTGGACGTCCGGGCTTGTCGGACAAGATAAAATATATTGTATTTGTAGTGGAGAAAATTTTAGTGGATGGGAGGCACGGACACGGTACACAATGGGGTTGTGGATGGAAATTATGGAGGAGTACCTGCCTATATATATAGGATGTGGAAATTCCCATTAGGATAAGGCTTGGGTTTGTTTAAACCATATTTAGATAATAGCTACAAATAAATTAAATCCAAATTCAAATCCAAATCCAATCTAAATCCAAATTCAATTTAAATCCAATTAAATTTTAGTTTAAAATCGAATAGGATAATCAAATTCCAAATATGGATATTTATTTAATCTATTTAAATAACTCCAAAAATTAAATCACGATTTAAATGGACACAATAACTTCCAAAAATATTTTTTAAAATACCAATAATAAAATTTCAAAAATAATAATTATTTTTAAATATCTTTTTGAATAATAAAATATTAATATTAATAAATTTTAAAAATTACATTTTATTTAAAATAAACTAGCAAATAATTACGAAATATATATGTAGGTACAAAATGATGTTCTCATAATTATGCTTTTCTAGCATACAATAAAAATATTATTTATTATTAATAATTCTGAGAAATGAAGGACTTTATAAATAAAATAACAAACTTGAAAAAAAATTTGGAATGATAACAAAATAATTATTATGTATATTATTTTGAAACTTTAAAAATAGAAAAATAATATTTTCAAAAATATGTACGTTCGCACATAATCGCATTCGTCGAGCAATTTCGAAAAAAATAAAATTTCGTGCGCGACGTAAAATACGACTATGCGACGTATAATACAAAATTTTAAATCAGTACCAAAATTTAAATAAAATAAATAGTAGAAATTTAGGAGTTTTACATCCGACCAACAAATATGTAGCCTCTTATAAAATAATTTATATTTATTTCTTTTATTATTCTAAAATAATTTAATTACGTAATTATTTTATCAAAATTATAAATTTGACAAAACTTGGCTTATTTTGATTAAAGAAATTTTTTTTAGTTTATTTTACCTAAAATTTCTTCTACTAGTAAATATAGTTCAAGTATTTTTCCTACAAATCCTTTTGACTAAGGAAAACATATTTTAAAGTAGTAGAAATTTTTTCTAAAATAATATAAATACTCTTCTCCTCAAATTCCCGCTAGTTGTCAACCTCACTTATGACTAAAATCATGTTTTCTTATTTTTCCGCAACCTCAAACCATTACGCACCAAACATGGCTATTGGACACTCGAAACTTGCTGGATTATTGCACCACACCCGGCGTCATACTAGGCGGCACACCAGGCAAGACACCTTGTATTTACTGTTTAAATTTTCTGCTCAATATCATGCATGTTGTGTTTATTTTCAAGTTTTTTCTTTCTAAATTATATGTAGATGCAAATTACTATATTTTATAAAATTAACTTAAAGTTAAGGGACTACTGTCAAATTTAGTGTATCTCATTGACTTGCCACGATTGTACACGAGTTGTGTGTGAGAGTTGTGAGTACCATATAGAGGTCACTTGCGTGTGGGCTGATCTCCCGTGCGCATGCGTAGGAATAACTGTCAATAGATGCATGATTAGAAGACTTGACAGTTATCTATATTAAAAACAGTGTGGTGGAAACGACATGTGTTTGTGTGTCATGGTTACGACACACGTATAGTATCATTGGGGGGGAGGGGACAGCTACTAGCGTAGGGGCTACTTTTATTTTATACATTTGGGAGATAGTGTCTCGGATGAGCGCTACTTGTTACCCGGCCGATAGTGTCTCGGATGAGCGCTACTTGTTGGCCACTCTTTATTACATGCTTGAGACAGCCCCTGCGTAGAACGTTGTCCTCTAAATTGAAATCCACATAGAATGGTTAGGAACCTTTACCCATGCATACTTTTCTATTGAGCTTTATTTATTTAGTTTATCGGCATGATATTATATGTCTTGTTACGTCCCTCTGAGGACCTGGTGATCTCTCCAGGTGTGCGTTTCGTAATTTCTTGCAGGTGCTCTAGCTAAGGCCATTCCTTCCTTCGTGGTGACTGCTTTTGGACTTGTCATTGCTTCGCTCGACCAATCACTTTCTTTATATATTTCTTCTCTATTTAAATTAGTTGGTAGTGGACTTTATCTCCGCTCAACGATTGTATCATAAATATTCAAGTTGATTTCTATATTATTATTCCTTTCATTGTGGATGAGATTTAATTGTCTTGGATTACTACATTTACAGCTTATGTATACATACGAGGTCCATGTATTTCGTATGTATACAGCTGGCATGTCTACATACTTGGTCCTACGTATTTCGGGACTGGGGCGTTACATATTTTTGTGGTGGCCCGTGCAGGTCGAGTTTGTCACTTCGGTTACATAATTGTACCGATGTGAGCCTGAAATATAGGATTAGAATCTAGGAATCTCATCCACTTACTTGACATCCTTTATTGACATCAAATTCCGAACTCCCGTTACCATCCTTGAATTGCATCTTGCTTGACTCCTTCTACCATAAAATTTTAGTTTCGTGCTTAGTGACATTTAGAAGGATGACTACACTCGTATATGCTCATAGGTCAAACACATGGCTAGAAGGATTACCTTGACAATTAGTATGCATTGAGGTCTTATTTGTGTATAAAAGCATTTATGTTTCCTAGAAATTTGATCTTAAGGATTAGTTTATTCCAAGTTGGGTAGTAGTATATTACCGCCATCAAAAGGATAGTTTAAATTTTATTTTAAAGGTGGTATACACAAAAGGATAGCTAGATCGAGAAAGCAAAATTTTTATGAATTTTGAAATTGTGAAATAGTTATATTGTGACACTTGATTTACGGTTAACTTTAAGTTGGATATCTCGAAATTTTTTAGAGTTTAAATTATGATTTTGTAGATGACTAGAGAGATGAAAGTTTAGAAGGAAAAGAACTTGAGATTTTAAAATTTGTGCGTACGAGTTATAAGTTCATTTAAATTTTGAAGAGATGATGGAAAAAAAAAGTTTAAATTTTTGGAAGATATCGACTTTGAAGGAAAAACTCAAATTTCAAATTTTGTCCTATGATCTATGATTTATAGAGTTATTTAAATTTTGAGTTTAAGGCCTTTTATTATGGATATTTAAATTTTGGTAAAAAGCATATTCATTTTGCGATATACAAGAACTATTTCGAGATTGATTAAGATTTAAATTAAACTTGACAGTCTAAGATAATTGGTAATTGTGGCGGAGTATCTTGAAAATTTTATTGAGAAACTTCGAGGAACTTGAAATTTAGATTAGATCATATTGGTATAGGACCAAGAAGCAAGGAAGGTCACCCTAGTGAGATAGAAGTATTGTATATTAGATTGCCATGCCACCTATGATTATGATATTACATATACACAAGTATAGTTAGTCATCGATCAAACCGATGAACATATCTTTTGACTTACTCGACCTTCCCTCAATTCTAGATCTTTTGTCATGACCATTTAATCATTTGAAACTTGAGAAATAATTAGATTGTTCCTTGATCATACACCATCTAAGTGGCTATCATATCCCTAGAAACTGTACTCCTAATTTATTTTACCTTGATTTATTAGAATCTGAGTTATCTTTATTTCATGCTTTAGCTCGGTCATTTATTTGGTTCGTTAATCATTATCTCATTAACTCCCACTTTCTACTTTAAGTTCTTTGGTGTCCCTATCGTGACTTTGATATTTGGAGCACAACACTAGACTTTTCCTTCCCACAACTTTCATATGTAAGACCTAGACGAGCCCACCTTCATGTAGGTATATTACGTGCCACTAAAACATGCCTCCTTGTACTCTAATTTCATATTGCGACTTTTGGGTTAAAATGACTGGACTCTAATCCCTACCGTGAAACCAATATACTTTAAACTATAGATGAGACTCGACCTCGACTCCATTCATTCGACCCGATATACGATTTTGTTCTACTTAATTCCTTACATGCTTAAATCTTGATTGCTGGACCTATCACACCATTAGTTTAATTCTTGTAAGTTGAGTAGAATATCTCACGACCTAAACAACATTTTGTGGACCACATTGATAGGTTCACTTGGACCATAGAATGCAGTAGATCCTAACTTATCTAGTCAACCAAGCCGACTGCATAGGCCCAAATTCGGACGAAACTTAGATTTTATAAGATCTTGGACTAATTGATTTCTTTCATCATCATCCTTTACTTATTATTTTATTTACCTATAATGCTAAAATAGCATAGTTTTGCAAGCATTTTTTTATCAGGCTTGATCATGACATATGTTTTATTGGGTCGCTCCTACTAACATATTGTCTAATCAGAACCGGTGCATGATGGTCTGATCAACCGAGTGCACTTTGGTTCGTCCTTTTCATATATCAACCTACGTGGATGGGGACATAGCTAAACTTGGCCCTAGAGTCTCATCCATGACTGCCTTGACAATTCCTTTTGAAATTATTTGATCGTCATTGAATCATGTATTCGTATTCGAACTCTAGATTGCTTTGCCCTCACCTATTTTAGAGGGATGAAGGCGTTATACTAGAACTTCCTCTAGCCATCCTATCGATTACGACCATATCGTATTATTTTCCTATGATCTAGATCGCAACTTCTTGCGACATGATTTTGTTGAGCCTTATAATTGATTGTTTCCCACCGATACCCCCCTTATGTCTTCTTACCCCCCTGCAAATTCTTAATTTCGAGGACAAAATTCTTTTAAGTTGGGTAGGATGTAAAATCCCTAAATTTCTACTATTTTTTTATTTAAATTTTGGTACTGATTTAAAAAATTTGTATTGTACGTCGCGTAGTCGTATTTTACGTTGCGCACGAAATTTTATTTTTTCGTAATTGATCGACGAGTGCGAATATGTGCGAGCGTACATATTTTTAGGAAAACCATTTTTTTTATTTTTTTTATTTTTTATAGTTTCAAAATATATATAATAAGTATTTTAGTTATCGTTCCAAATTTGTTATTTTATTTATAAAGCCTTTCTAGTTATAATAATAAATATGTTTATTATAACATGGTATATTAGAAAAGCAAGTTTTATATTTTAAAATTATTATTCAGTATATATATGTAATTTTCAAAATTAATTAATAGCATATTTTAATAGATGTGAAGAAGATATTTTTAATCTTGTTTAAATTAATAGTTTATAAATTTGGATAATTTAAATTGGAAAGAATTTTATTGACCTTATTTTAAAAATGGCTTTTAAATTAAAGATAAGCTTTTATCTATATTGAACTGGATTTTTAAACCGATTTAAATTAATGGTAGAATTTATATTTATATTAGAGATTAGATGATCTAGATTTAAAATGGAATTTAATTTAAATTGAGATTTGATTTATTTGAATTAATATTTATATTATCTAAATAGGGTTTAAACAAACCCAAGCCTTATCCTAATGGGAATTCCCATATCCTATAAATAGGCAGGTACTCCTCCATAAATTTTGGGCATCCACAAATTTCTCCACAACCCATTGTGCACCGTGTCTGTGCTTCCCATCCACTATATTGTTTCCCAATACAAATACATAATATCCTGTCCGACAAACTGGACGATCACCTCGTGTTCGGACACACACCCGACACGACAAAACCCCATCTCTATCCTCCTCCACGTAGCTCGGCACCACTGCCCCCTCGTAGCAGCATCTTCGTCACCACCGCTACGGCATTTCTCGGCCGCAGCCACCACCGCCTACACCAACCTCATCGGACCACCATTACCACCACCGTCCAAGATTTCCCCGACAAAGAAAAAGAAAGGGACAGGACTCTCACCTTCGCCGTTCATGCTCGCACCGCGTCGCGCCCCTGTCGCCGACCGACCCCGGAGTAGCTACCTCCGCTCCCTCTTCTTGTCGGCAACCGCGTCCCCGCCGACGAACTTGCCGCACCGTCCGCGAACTCCCCGCTCGGGCCACCACCGTCTCCGGTGGTCGAGCCTTGCCCGGCAACGGCGCCTCCGCTGCGGCGCTCACCGCCGTGGGTCCGACCCAGTTCCCCAACCCTGGCGCGCGACCGCCTCTTCCGCGCCGCCGGATCTGGACGCCGCGCCTCGCCACCGCAAGATCTGCCAACCCTGGGCGCCTCACTTCCGCGAGATCTGCCGACCCTGGGCTCCGCCGCGGATCCGCGTGCTGCCCTTGATCTTCCTCCGCCTCATGTGGACTGCCGACCTCCGCGCCAAGCCGGAGCACTCAGGTCCGGCGAGGTTCTCCTCCACTGGACCTCCTCCGCTCTTCCTCCCTCGCAGGACCACTCCGCCGCCGTGAGTCTCGCCGCCGCTCCTTCTCCCCTCCGCCGTCAGAGGTCGCGCGCCGCTCGCCATAGGTAAACCCCCGTTCCCCTTCTCCACCGTTCGCCTCTCTCTCCTTCCCCAATTTTTTTTCTCCTCTATCCCTCTCTCTCTCTCTCTCTCTCCCACACACTTCGTTTTCATTTTTTTTTTGAGAATAGGAGCCCACTTGCTGTGGGTTAATGGAAAATACTATTATTATTATTATTATTTTCATTATTATTAATATTTACATTATTAGTATTATTTGGATTATTATTATTATCATTATTATTATTATTATTATTATCATTAGTATTATCATTAGTTTTATTTATTATTATCATTATTATTATTATTACTATTAATTTTCTTAATTATTATTATTATGATTATTAAATATCATTAGATATATAGATATTTCTATTGTATTTATAGTAAATATTTACCTAAAATATGTTGACCAACAAATATGTAGCCTCTTATAAAATAATTTATAGTATTTCTTTTATTATTCTAAAATAATTTAATTACGTAATTATTTTATCAAAATTATAAATTTGACAAAACTTGGCATATTTTGATTAAAGAAAATTTTTATAGTTTATTTTACCTAAAATTTCTTCTACTAGTAAATATAGAGTATTTTTCCTACAAATCCTTTTGACTAAGGAAAACATATTTTAAAGTAGTAGAAATTTTTTCTAAAATAATATAAATACTCTTCTCCTCAAATTCCCGCTAGTTGTCAACCTCACTTATGACTAATCATGTTTTCTTATTTTTCCGCAACCTCAAACCATTACGCCCAAACAAGGCTATTGGACAATCGAAACTTGCTGGATTATTGTACCACACCCGACGTCATACTAGGTGGCACATCAGGCAAGACACCTTGCCTTTACTGTTTAAATTTCATGCTCAATATCATGCATGTTGTGTTTATTTTTAAGTTGTTTCTTTCTAAATTATATGTAGATGCAAATTACTATATTTTATAAAATTGACTTAGAGTTAAGGCACTACTGTCAAATTTAGTGTGTCTCATTGACTTGCCACGATTGTACACGAGTTGTGTGTGAGAGTTGTGATACCATATAGAGGTCACTTGCGTGTGGGCTGATCCCCCGTGCGCATGCGTAGGAATAACTGTCAATAGATGCATGATTAGAAGACTTGACAGTTATCTATATTAAAAACAGTGTGGTGGAAACGACACGTGTTTATGTGTCATGGTTACGACACACGTATAGTATCATTAGGGGGAGGGGACAGCTACTAGCGTAGGGACTACTTTTATTTTACACATTTAGGAGATAGTGTCTCGGATGAGCGCTACTTGTTACCCGGCCGATAGTGTTACATGCTTGAGACAGCCCCTGCGTAGAACGTTGTTCTCTAAATTAAAATCCACATAGAATGGTTAGGAACCTTTACCCAAGCATACTTTTCTATTGAGATTTATTTATTTAGTTTATCGGCATGATATTATGTGTCTTGTTACGTCCTTCTGAGGACCTGGTGATCTCTCCAGGTGTGCGTTTCATAATTTCTTGCAGGTGCTCTAGCTAAGGCCATTCCTTCCTTCATGGTGACTGCTTTTGGACTTGTCATTGCTTCGCTCGACCAATCACTTTCTTTGTATATTTTTTCTCTATTTAAATTAGTTGGTAGTGGACTTTGTCTCCGTCCAACGATTGTATCATAAATATTCAAGTTGATTTCTATATTATTATTCCTTTTATTGTGGATGAGATTTAGTTGTCTTGGATTACTACATTTACAGCTTATGTATACATACGAGGTCCATGTATTTCGTATGTATACAGCTGGCATGTCTACGTACTTGGTACTACGTATTTTGGGACTGGAGCGTTACACAGCGGCAAGAGTTGGACGCTAAGTATGAGAATGATACTGCTCCTGAGGCTGTGGAGGTGATATGTCAAGAAGCGGAACGCCGAGTCTTGGCGACTGTAGGGACTCGGGCTGAAAACTTGAAGCATCGGATCGAAGAGCTTTCTGCCAATCCCAGTGATGCTTAGGGATTGTAGTCTTTTTTTTATTATTATTTTTTTTGGCAACTTTGCTGGGGATGTAATCCTTTACTTTTGAATGCAAAATAAAGAATTTTCTGGTGTGTTCATCTTTGCTGTCATGAACTAGTGATTTGTGTGGATCTATTATCTTTTACGTACCTTGGTTTTTAGGTACAGATAATAAGTTTGAGAGGACCGACATGTTTGCTCAGAGGTAATATGGACGTGGAAAATATGGGGTTCAAATGACGGAATCTTCCTACTCATAGGTGTTATGGACGTGGTAGGAGTGACTCTGGGGGGATACGCGGAACTACTCAGAGGTAATATGGACATGGAAGTTCTGCGATCGATGTACGGCAACGCAGGGGTTGTCTATACGGGATGTTTACTCAGAGGTAATGTGGACATGGTAAATATGATAAGTAGCACAATCCTACGTAGTGTAAGATTCTACTTTACAGGGTGTAGAGAAGCAACTCAGAGGTAATGTGGACGTGGTTGTTCTTCTACTGAGGATAGAATGCCACGGAACAACTGGGTTCCGAAAGCATAAGATTTTGTGAAAGGGAGGTGTATGTGAGCTCTGATGATCAGGTCCACTGATTCCCTTGTTGGGTAGAGATGGAAGTACATAGCTGAAAGATGTTAAGAGTAGTACTTCTTTAGGAACTTGCCATTGATGGACATCATGAACAAGTCGCTGTTTGGTCGGGCGAGGCGGTAAGCACTGTTTGAGTATACCGTCTCTATGATAAAAGGTCCCTCCCACTTGGGCTCGAACTTTTCAGGTGTTTTATGAGTCAACACCATCGGCCTCCTGACCGCCAGGACCAGGTCGCCTACTTGGAAAGTCCTCTGCTTGACCTTTTTGTTGAAAACCTGTGATATACGGGCTTGATAGAGTTCAATACGCTGTTGAGCTAGGAGGCATTTTTTGTCAAGTGCCTCCAATTCTCGCAGAGGATGATGCTGATTGTCTTCTTCTGTCAATTGGTTTGTGATCGCTACATGGAGTGAGGGTATCTGGATCTCGAAAGGCAGTACCGCCTCGCTCCCGTAGACTAAGGAGAATGGTGTGTTGCCCGTCGGAGTCTGTACCGTTGTACGGTAGGCCCAAAGGCATTCGCCGAACTTTTCGTCCCAGTCGCATTTGTTGGATGATACGACCTTTTTGAGTAGCCTGACGATCGTCTTGTTAAATGCCTTGGCCAATCTATTCACTGTCGGATTGTAGGCGGTTGATGCCATGTTCTGAATACGATTCTTGTCACAAAATTTGCTGAAAACATGGCTGATGAACTATGGACCATTGTCGTGGATAATCCTATGGGGTACCCTGAAACTCTAGATGACATGATGCTTGATGAAGCTGATCACCCTAGAGCTTTTTACTTCCGTCAGTGGAACTGCTTCTGCCCATTTTGAGATGTAGTCAGTGATAGCTAGGATGAAGCGGTGTCCTCTCGATGAAGGAGGGGTGATAGGTCCCACAATGTCCATGTCCTAAGATTCAAAGGGCAAGGAGGCGACCGTAGGGTGTAGTGGTTCCGACGGTATATGGATAAAGTCGGCGTGAAGCTGGAAAGCATGGCACTTTTTAGCATAGTCGACGGCGTCGACTGCCATGGTTGGCCAGTAGTAACCCATGCGTCGCAGTCGATCCTGTAACTTAGGGCCAGGTTGATAAGCCCCGCAATTCCCGTCATGAGCTTCCCGAAGGGCTTTGGCTGCTTCTTCGTTGGATAGACATCGAAGGAGAAGTTCATCGTAGGAACGTCGGTACAGCATTTTAGTAGTTGTATCATAATAAAACCGAAGGGAACACCTTCTGACAGAGACAGCTTCTTTCGGGTCTTCTGGAAGAATTCCATAGACAGCAAAGTCGATGAATGGGAACCTCCAGTCTCGAACATTAACACCGGCACTTGTCGTCATGGCATGGGCTATTTGTGAGTATAGGTTGTTTTTAGGACAAACTAAGTCTCAACCAACTACCATGACGTAGTGTTGAGTCCCAAGGGGTGCTGTTAATGAAGCTGCGAGGCCAGCCAGAGCGTCAGCATCCAGCTTTTGTAGCCGAGGTACGTGTTCTATAAAGAACTTGGTGAAGGTTAAAATAATATTTAATACAGCTTCATGGTAAGGAACCAGATCTTCATGATGAACTTCGTACTGCCCTTGGATTTGATTAACGACGAGTTTTGAGTTGCCATAAGCTTCCAGATGATCTACCCCCAGCTGTTACGCCAGCTGAAGTCCCATGATGAGAGCGTTGTACTCGGCAACATTGTTGGAGCACGGCTTTGAAAGGGAGTAAGCATGCTGGATGACCAGTTGATCGGAGGAGACTAAGACCACCCCCACTCCGACGATGATTTGGCCTTTGGGGCCTGTTCTCGAAGCACCATCGAAAAACACCCGCCAGACGGAGTTTTCTTCGGTGATGTTTGATTCTTGGACCTCATCCGGGATATCTTCATAGAGTCTGGAGGACTCTGGGATGGGGTGCGCGGCTAAGAAGTCGGCTAGAGCTTGGCCCTTGACGGCTTTTTGTGGGATGAATACCCTGTTATACGGGGTCAACAGGATTGCCCATGTAGCTAGTCGGGAGTTCAATGATCCCGACTTCGTCATGAGAACCCTGAGTGGATTGACTTGGGGGATGACATGAATTTTCTGGCCCGAAACGTAATGGCGAGTCTTCTGGATGGCGAACACCAAAGCCAAACATTCCTTTTCAACGGGGTTGTACCGATGTTCAGCCCCGATCATTATCCTACTAAGGTAGTAGATAGCTTGCTCGTAGCCTGTATCGTTGTTCTGAGCCAACAAAGCACCGAGGGAATGATTCATGGCACGAACGTAGAGGAAAAATAGTTTGCCTATGACGGGTGCCACCAGGACTGGCAGGCTCGTCAGGTAAGCTCTGATATCATCGAAAGCTTTCTGGCATTCTTCTATCCAGACGTAGGAGACTCCCTTCTTCATGAGCTGGGTGAAGGGTTGACATTTTTCGAAAAGGTTTTCTATAAACCTTCGGATATATGCAAGACGCCCTTGCAGGCCTTGAAGTTCTCGGAGGTTCTTCGGAGGGTCCATGTCAATGATGGCTTTGGTCTTGTCGGGGTCGACATGAATGCCTTTCGACGTGATAATGAAGCCCAAGAACTTTCCGCTAGAAACCCCAAGGATGGATTTATCGGGATTCATCTTGAGTTGATGCGCTCGCATGAGATCGAAGACTGTCTTTAGGTCTTATAAATGATCATCTTTGAGATGGCTCTTGACTGCGATATCATCAACATAGCATTCAACTATTTTGTGTAGATGTTGACGGAAGATGGTACTCATAGCTCGTTGGTATGTAGCACCAGCGTTCTTCAAGCCAAAGGGCATCACTGTGTAACAAAAAACTCCTTTCAGAGTCCTGAATGACGTGTGTTTTGCGTCATCGGGGAACATTTTGATCTGGTTGTAGTCCGAATACCCGTCTATGAAAGACATTCGTTCGAAGCCAAATGTATTGTCGATCATCACGTCAGTGATTGGAAGCGGGAATTCATTTTTTGGGCAAGCAGTATTGAGATCCGTGAAGTCGATGCAGACTCGTATCTTTCCATTCTTCTTGGTGACAGGGACAACATTGGCCACCCAATTCGGATGTTGCTCTTCACGAATAAACCCACTACTCAGGAGTTTGTCCACCTCTTGATCGATAGCGTTCATGATGTCAGGACAAAAACGTTGTTGTTGCTGTTTTATAGGCTTAGCATCAGGTAAGATGTTAAGTCTATGCATCGCGATCTGGGGATCAAGTCCCGGCATATCTTCGTAGCTCCAGACGAAGATGTCGATATATTTTTTGGTCAATTGGACTAAAGACTCTGGTCTTTTCCCTTTAGACTCTTGCTGATGAAAATAGGTTTGGAAGGAGATCCATCCCAAAGGTCGATCTTATCTTCTTCATCTTCGGTAGGGGGTTCGCGTAATTCAAAATGAGACTCCCACTGCGCTCCTAGGCATTGAGCCCAAGGTTCTTCCTCAAAGAATTCTGGCGTTTGGTCATCACCTTTA
Source organism: Iris pallida (assembly GCA_029216955.1). Classification (NCBI taxonomy): domain Eukaryota; kingdom Viridiplantae; phylum Streptophyta; class Magnoliopsida; order Asparagales; family Iridaceae; genus Iris; species Iris pallida. The sequence goes on along the minus strand of JANAVB010000197.1, from coordinate 5,076,314 downwards.
TCCTCTCGAGATTATGCAGATGCCATGTTGACTGATAGCACTTTCCTAAAGACTGAGCTGATACTGGTATCGGAATCCCAAGTTGATGCTTCGGATGAATGAGAGTGTTCCACTTCTTCTGCCTCCGAACTCTCTGGAGTTGCCGGCGGCGTGACAAAGCACACCCCCCGTCGAGTACGATGATAGTAGTCATGCGACTTTCCTTCAGGTGTTGGGAGTCGGAGGGGAAGACGCCGGCCTTTGCCCTAGTTCAGGCCCTTGTTGCTTTTCAGATCGTAACCCATCTTTTGGATGAGGTACTTGGCCTTGTCCGTGTACCGATAGACTTGTATTCTGCCGGTATCCGGTTCTGGCTCGAGTGGCAGAAGGTCTTGATGACGCTCGACTTTGCCGAAGATGATGGGTTTTTCGTCCCGGTTCCGCGGTAGGACTATAAAATAGACTCCTTGGTACGGGACTACTCGATTTACATGATTGACGGTCGTTATTTGTGTTAGTAACGACCGTAGAGCGTTATCTAGTATATACATGGCATTCCAATGTGGAAGGCTAGAATAATTGAAAGACACTCTATTATTTATAAAATACGAGATTTTGTCTCGTGGGATTACATTGTCAAGGGAAGGTGCATCTATATCAGCAGATATATATTCTCTTAACTCTTCATCTGTGAGCACTGGGGCTGGTTCGGGAGAGCTCATCACAGATTTGACCTTGGGATCTGAGAGGGCTATGTGGGTCTTCTCTTGCAGCTTGAGTGAGGCGGAAGATTGCGGAGGCTTGCCTTTAAGATGCATCTTCAGGGGTGCCTCAACCGCGCCTTCGATGACCGGTACCTTCCCCTGTAGTTTTGCCACAAGGAGAGCCGATGTTTGAGGAGGTTTTCCCTTGAGCCGTATCTTCAAGGGAGCTTCAGTGGGTGTTCTACCTAGAGAAGTTAGTGCTTTTCCAGGTATCTTGATTACCATGGGAGGCAGCATTTGAGGCGGCTTCCCTTTGAGTCGAATTTTCAAAGGAGCGTCGGGGATCATCTCTGCCTCCACGTCCGTCTCCTCCGCTATTTCTGCTTCGTCATCAGCATCATTGGCTTCCCCTTCATCGAGCGACTTATATAAGCTCGCATCGGTGAAGTAGGCTTCAACCCCCTTGAAAGGGTTAATGTCCACGAACTCTGTTCGGATGATGTCGTTAGTGGACACGTACTTCATACATTGGTGGAGTGTAGATGGCACCACCATGTACTCGTACAGCCACGGGCGACCCAGCAGGAGGTTATAGTTGACGTCGATGTCCACGACATAGCAAGTCACTTCGATTTGGAGATTACCGATATGACATTTCAGTCGGATTTTACCTAGCGGTTCACTTCTGATGGTATTAAAACCGGTGATTGTAGTGTTGGAAGGCGCCAGACGGTGCATCAGGATCCCCAACGTTGAGAGCAGAGTCCTAGGGATGATGCTGAAGGAAGACCCTGGATCAATCTGAATTCGCTTCACCTTGACCGAATCCACATATCCTGTGTAATACAGTGGCCTGTTGTGCTGGTTGTGCTTGAGCAGCATGTCTTGTTGGGTGAAGGTTATGTTAGAGATGACCTCCTCTGCACAATAGCAGAGCACACATATGGTTGGGATATCCTCAGGCTGCTTAACCTGACTGATGAAAGACTCAGCATCCTTTAAGGCTTCACAGAGAGCTTCGTGGGTGTCTTTAGAAAGACGAAGAAGCTCGAACAAAGATAAACGGGCAGGAGTACCGGCAAGTTGTGCCAGTATGTCGAAGTTGTGGGGCTTGGCTAGCCTCGAAGCATTTTCTCTTCGTAAAGGCTTGTCGAAATGGGCCTCTATGTGCTTCTGTTTATTGGCTGCTGGAGGTCTGGATGGGCCCTCTTCCTGGGCAGCAGGGGCGGTGCAGGGAGGCACCACCTCGACGGCAGCTTCGTCAGGTTGGGCGTTCTGCTGCGAACGCGTTTGTACAGGAAGTGCCTCTTCTGCAGAGGAAGAGACCATGCGGCAAGACTTGATCTTCTTTCCCTTGATTTTGGAGGCAGAGCGTACCCCGGGTTGAGTAACTTCAGAGACGAGGTCTGGGTGAACCCATAAGATCTCTTCCCGAGATGTAGTGAGTGGGATGAGTCCACTCACATTGTCACGGGTAGGTGGTAGGTTAACCACCTCCATTGTCGCCTTTGGGATAGGGACGACGCGATCTTGTGCTATGGTTGGCGACAAGGTGCCGAATTGGAGTGACACCAGGTTGGCCGAGACTATCTTCTCCTCATAATCGACGAAGATGACATTCGCATTGATCATGCGCTGGATATAATTTTTGAGGACGTAGCAGCCCTGAGTTGGATGTCCGACAAACCGATGGTAGTGACAGTACCTCGGATTGTCAACTCTTCCAACCTCGTCGGGACACTTCGGATCCGGTAATTTAATCTTATCATCCTGCTTCAACATCTCAAAGTGTTGCAAGGTGTCTTCATCATTGAAAGAATAGACCTCATTTGGCTTCGGTGCAAGCGGAGGCTTCTGAGTAGGTGCTTGTGCGCCTTTAGAGGCATTGACAATCAACGCCTGCTTCCCTTTCGTCTCACGTCCAGGGTTGCTGGTAGCAGGCTGTTTTTCTTTGTCTTCAAAGGCAGAGAAACTGACTCCCAGAAGACGAGCATTGCATGCCTTCTTTTCAGCTGCTTCGGCCTCAATAATCAATGAGCTCCAGTCGGGAGGAGGAGTGGAGTAAAGCCAGAGCTTAACCACAGTAAGCATGTTCATGCTGCAGGAGGAGAGGAGTACATGTTCTAGCATACCCGGGGGCAGTCTAAAGTAGGCTTGTCAGAATCGTTCGATGAATGCTCGAACCGTCTCTTTTTCCTTCTGACGTACCTCTATAAGGGAGGCCATCGTCATGTCTTTCCCTTCGTCATAGAAACGATCGAGGAAGAGGTGTGTCAAGTCATTAAAGGAGGATATGGAGTTGTCAGGAAGACTGCAGTACCAGTCGTAAGCCACTCCTTTCAATGCCTCAACAAACAGGCTGGTGAGTAGCGCATCTTCCTTCGGGAGATGTCCTATTTGAGACTGGAAGTACGTTAGATAACGGCGTGGAGAGTCCTTTCCATCGTATGGCGTCAACGCTTGTGGTTTATACTTGGAAGGATAGAGCACTTCGTTCCATTCGAGGGAGTATGGTTGTGGGATCCCCATCTTCTGGCGCTCCTCTTGTCTATTCTTTGACTCGAAGCGTTCATGCAGGTCCCTGATCATTTTAACCACGTCTTCCATGGAGCTGGGAGTCGAAGAAGGTGGTACAGTCTGGAGTTGTACATTCGAAGGTTCCGATACCCGAGGTGCTTCGCGACAATCGGTATTCAAGGATGCCCGTTGAAGGGGCACACTTGATTCTTCGTTGGCTCCTGGGTCGGGATTAGTGGAAGGTGCCCTGGCCAAAGCTGACCGTATCTCAAACACTTCTTGAGTCCGTATTTGCATGGAGGCAGAGAGGGTTTTGAGTCCCCCTTCTAAAGTATCCATGCGCTGAACGAGGTCTGCTGGCGGAGCACCTGACTCCGTATCACCACCTTCCATCATGTATACTGTCATGAAGTGACTACAAGTGGATGGATCGGTTAAAGCTTCGCTTTCAGCCTCGCTCTCTTATAGAAGGATCACTTTTTCTGGGGTTTCGTCTTGGCTACTCCCAGCTATGTTCTGGAGGATATCTTCGTCTTCGGAATGACGATCAACAAGGGCTTGACTACCCCCAGCTATTGCTTCCTCTGAAATCTTCTTTCTCCCCGGGTGCCTTCAAACACTCCTGAGGATGGGACAGTCATCTTGGTCTTCCTCGGCTGGCCCTTGGATGAGGACGAGGTCAAGGAATTGCCAGTCGCCTTTCGGATTGATGAGGAGTTAGAGACTATGTTGCATGAAGCAATCTTTAATTCTGGCTCCTCTTCAATTGACACCTTCTTCCCGAGGTAACGTTGGAGGGGTGTTAACGATTGCATCCGCTGGAACACATACTGTCTTTATGGTGGTACTGCTGTCTTGTAACAACAGTTGATGGTGACCACAGCACAGGTGTGCCCTGTGAGGGGCGCATTGTGCTTGTCGGCCGACTCTCCTGATCAGCATTTGTGAATGATCACATTACGCAAATCGTTAGAGGAGAGTGCCACCTTTACACCACCATCAAGAACATGGCAAGGCCAAGCGCCGGGGTGATCAAGTGAATACTGCACCCCCTGATCCAGCGCATAAGATGCGCCCAGATCAGTAGTTGGGGAACAACATTTAGGGTGGTTTAAACCAGCCTCAGACGCACAACCAATGTAGGCGCGGGGGTTCAAGACCACAGAGTTTGCCTCGAACGACTTGGTTGAAAGCACAGTGGATGTGTCCAAGTGGAACGAGGTCTTTGAAGGTTGGCCCGTTCGCGGCGCAGAAGCACCCGAGTCAACCTTGTACAGTTTATCATCGGCAGTGCGCATGATTATGAGCGCATGCCTCTGACTTACTGTCGGCATAGCACGTTCGAGGCGCGTGTCCCGTGCTGCCTTGGACTTCTTCGTACAAGCCCATTGGGGTGCATAGTACTCAGAATCTAAATTATCCTCGCCATGACAGCAAATGAGTCTGTCAAAGATAGAAGCCTTCCGCGACGCATCAGAGTTAATGCGCAGGGCGTTAAATGCGCCCCTGCTCCGTCGACGCATCTTCCTTGACTGAGAAGGAGATGGTTAGGGAATGTGGTCAGCCCCATATTTTCTCGAGAGATGTGCTGCACCCGTAGACGTATCCTGGCTGCTGAGGACGTCAGAGGGAAGGGTAGGCTGCATCGGCGCATCTGCCAGGGGCCTCGACTTTGCGTACCCAGGTTTGGCGAGTCTTCTTCGACTTCGACAGCCTCTTCGAAGGACTTGTGCTGCCTTCAGAGATGAACTCCTCATACCCCTGTTGATTGAGGCGTACGACTAGTGTCTTGTGGGAGGATCCCACCTTCACGTCGTCAAATTGTGCCACAACTTTCTCATCGGAGGATAAAGAGATCCCCAGCAGAGTCGCCAGATTGTTTGCCATTAAAATCTTTGAGTTGGAATTTCAATTACAAACAGAACAGTATTACAATATAGGACTTAGATGTAGTCCTAGGAGTACACTTTTGTTTTTATCTGGGTCCTGTATCGATGGAGCGAGTGGTAATGTGTTGACTCCGTTGACAATCTGACGACGATTTTAGGTTCTCTGAAGGTCTGGGTTGCTCTGGATGTCGGAGCTTGCGGAGGGGAAGAAGACGTTGAGTGTCTCTTCCGATCTCTGTGAGTAGACGTACGTCTCTGTAACTCTAATGATCTGATTATGTCTGTCTTTGACTGTGTGTCTCTCTGTCTGTTGGAAGAAGGAATGATCTTCCTTTTATAGGCAGCAGGTTGGGGCTGCTCATGCACGCATATGTAGGATGCACCTATGCATGGGAATGCCACATGGTGATGGCTGCAGAGGGCGCATGGATGATGTACCCTGATTTATGGGATGAATCCTTCTTGCTGCAGTCGTGGGCTGACACGTGGCAGTGGGAAGGATTCTTCGGTTGCTGAGATCTTGGGTAGTTAGCACCCCTTCGTAGACTGAACCAAGTCAAAGGACACGTGGCACATGTCCTTGAAAGATCTCAAATTTGGTGGAGAAGGATTTGATGCGCTGCGCCTGGGATCCGACGCATGAAGGGACTTAGCTCGTAACCTTCAGGAGTCACGAACCAGTCTGGGTGCACGGCTTTTGAGGCACATATGAATCTTCGGGCGCATGGCTGCGGAGGCGCATGCGAGAGGTTGGTCGACCACGTGTCTTGTAACCGATAGAGGAAAGTAATGATGACGCTGACGTCAGTGGTGCTTCATTTTCTGCAAAAGCTGTTGCTGCTCTGTCATCGAGACATGGCTGCTGTCGTATCAGACTTCAGCATTTAATGCTCTTGACGGGTGATGAGCTTTTGAGTAGGCGCATTGATCTGCATTCCACTAGGCGCATAGGGATACGTGGGGCGCATTCTTATGAGGCACTTGGTACTGATGGGTGCGTCTGTATGATGCTCGTGATCTGACCGACGCGTCTGTTGCATAGCGTATCTTCATTGGTCTGACTGTTGAGTTCTTCGAGTGCTTAAATAGCCATTTTGGCTTGGCTACATTTGAAGGGTCAGGTTCATCACCATGAATGCAAATTTGTTGCACAGGATTCGGAGAGCCTGCCACTTGGCACGTGGGTTTGATTTGCCCGGCTTATAAATAGCAGCAAGGAGAGAGTTTGTTTCTCGTTCTCTCTCGTCTTCCCGAATGGAGATAAACTTCTTCGCTCGAGCATATTCCATTGACAAGACGCTCCCAAGGGTAAAGATGCATCGAGTTATCTTCGTACACACACTCGTGAAGGTGAATGTTACATCCAAAAATTGGGATCGCCAGCTCCCGATGCAGGCCGAAGGTGCCTGTTGCATCCAAAGATCGGAATATTCGAGTCCCATCTCCGTTATGCTGGAAGAGCCACAGATCGAAATTATGGTGCTTTCATCTTCCTTGGGCTTTGGAGAGCTCTTCCTCCTGCTAGAGTGGGGTTGGTTGCCCATCCTTGTTCTGCTCAATAAATGCTTCATTAGCCGAAGCACTTGATTGGGTCGAACTAGAGCACATATGTTGAGACTTCATGATGCGCCTAACTGAGACGCTGAAGAGATGCGCCTGACTGAGACGCTGAAGAGATGCGCCTGACGGATGATGCGCCTGGCATGGGACGCATGGCGGTTGCTGCGACTAGCTGCAGTCTTAGGATCTTTCTTTTTGTAGAAGTTCTCCTTTGTAAAGCTTTTCTTTAGACATGTAATAGACTTTCATATGAAATAAAAATCTTCTTTTGATGTCTATACTTTTGCTGTCCTTTGCTGTGCCAAGTACTTCGTTTGATCTTCTTGCGCATATAGTGTTAAGTGCATAGGAATTCTGGCCTATAGATGCGCCTGAAATTCAATGCTTCTACAACATACAAGACTGGAGACTCCCGTTCATCGAATTTGTAGTCTACTGAATCCTGCCAGAGAATGTAAAAAAAGCAACTTCAATCAGAAGGCGTTCTCTCAGATTCTTTTATGACACAGAAACAAAAATACCATATCGACTATCCTACGACGGACTACTGCTACGCTGCCTATCAAATGCAGAAGCCAAAGAAGCCCTACGCGAGGCTCATGATGGCGTTTGTGGGGCTCATCAACCTGGTCCAAAGTTGCAGGACTGTCTCCGTCGGATGGGCTATTACTGGCCTACGATGGTAATAGATGCTGTCGATTATGCAAAGAATTGTAGGGCTTGTCAGATCCACATAGACTTCATATATCAGCCATTCGAATTCTTGCACCCAACAGTGGCTTCTTGGCCATTTGAAGCATGGGGAATGGACATTATCGGCCCAATCACCCCGCCGTCGTCCAAGGGGCACCGGTTTAGACTTGCAATCACTGATTACTTCTCCAAGTGGGCGAAAGCTGTTTCGCTTGCAGAGGTAAAGACATCAAACATGAATAGTTTCATAAAAGTTTGTGCCTTCAAACAAGCGCGACTGGTTTGGCTGAAGCTTTTAACAAGACCATAATCAAGCTTCTCAAAAAGTTTGTGCCTTCAAACAAGTGCGACGGGATTGAAAAGCTGGGCGAATGCCTATGGGCGTACTGTACTATAATTCGGACAGCTACAAAAAATACACTGTTCTCTCTGGTTTACGAAAGTGAGGCAGTTCTTCCATTGGAGACCCAGATCCCTTCGCTTCGTATGGCCCTTACTTACCGGTTGACGTTGGACGATAACTATCGCCGACGGCTACAAGAACTGGAAGCCTTAGACGAGAAGCGTTTGCAAGCTCAACAAAGCATCGAGCTCTATAAAGCACGCATCTCTCGAGCCTTCAATAAGAAAGTCAAGCAGAGGACATTCAAGTAGGCGATCTTGTCTTGGCCGTCCGCAGACCGATGGTCATGACTCACAAAACTGTCGGCAAGTTCCAGCCCAAATAGGAGGGCCCATTTTTCATCGAGTCCGTATTCTCCAATAGTGCATATCAGCTCGCAAAATAAAATGGTGACTTGCTTATGATGCCTATAAACGACAAGTTCCTGAAAAAGTACTATGTTTAAAGACATGTTCGTACTTCCCTACCTACTAAATCTTCCAGACTGTCGAGTTATGTACACCAAGTACCTCTGAACTTACACTTTATTAGCTCCGAGGGGATTCACATCGCATCTCCCTGAGTGGCGAGTCATGTATACTGATACCTCTAAACTTCCACTCTAATGCCTCACCCCGCCAGAGTCTGTCAGGTTCTTTTTGTTGTTTCTGTGCAAACTGCCTGGTTTTGATTGTCGTGTATCACGTCCATATTACCTCTGATATAGATAATCTCCTAACTTAACACCTGTACCCAATCCGGAATAAAGTCACGGTGTTAAGGCCACAGAACCTATCACGTCCATATTATCTCTATTCGGTTTTGTTTCAAATCTATTACCCGCACCACCAGTACGCAAAAGGGTAATTGGTGCACACAAAAATCATTCAAATCTATTACCAGCACCACGAGTGCGCAAAAGGGTAATAGGTCCACAGAAAAAAAATTATTTCAAATCTATTTACTCGCATCACAAATGCATAAAAAGATAATAGGTCCACAAAAAGTCCCCCAAGTGGGATGTCCTCTACTAATCACAAATGTTGTATTAGGCCCTCTAGTACGAGCATTCCCGATATCACAAACAAAGAATGAAGATAATGTATCTTTTTATTTCATGAAACATCCACTGCATTGGTGAGGCTACATCTCCAGCAATAACAATAATAATAATAAAAAAGGAGGGAAAATTTACTACTCATCAACAACACATAGTTGGATGAGTACTTCCTCCAGCTGTGCTGCTTAGCGTTTGATTTTCTGTTTGGCTCGGCGTTCAGCTTCCTGGGTCAGCTTTTTAGCATCCTCAAGATGTTCATGAGCCTGCCAGTTGTCCTCCACCTTTTTAGCGTACCCTCCAGAGCAGCAGAGGCTCGTGTGACCTTATCGGTCTCCTCGCAAATCAGCTCTCTCTCTTGACAGGTAGCTTGGAGCTCATTCTTTAGAGATGCCAGCTTAGCTTGGAGCTGGAGGATTTGCTTATTAGTTTTGGCCATCGTACGAACCGTGGCCTCATCATGAACTCGGCAAGCCTCTCCCCTCCGGCTCAGCTTGTCATACTTCAGAGACAACCTCTGGAGGTCTTTCTCCAAAGTAGGCTTGGTCGTCTCCAGCACATCCTTCACCTTTTTCACAGATGTTAAGAGGAAGGTGCGCTCCTGTTCCACTGCAGCGGGCACATCGACTTGTCGTAGTTTTTGCAACTGGATTAGGCGCCGATCAGCCTCTGCCAGTTTGTGCTCCAGAAGATCAGTCGTCCCCTCTCCATCTGGGAGCGTCTTCAGCAGTTCAATCTGGCCGCAGGCACAATGACGAGCCACGGCAAATGAAATTTCCCTCCTTAAAGCAGCTTCAACCCCCCATTTCAGATGGCGCTATCGACTATGTCCTTTGACGACTCGTCCAAATTCTTCAAAAAGGAAGGCGTCGAAGGAGTAGCAGCCAATGGAGCTGAAGGTGTCTGGGAAGGAGGCGCATCGGAGCTTGACGACCCTTTTAGAAGGGAAACAAACTCCGAGCGATGAGATTCCCGCACAGTAGCAATCTTCCCCTCCGCAGCCCGAAGGAGCTGAAGACTGGACAGAGCGGAGAGTTCAATCTCCGGGGAAGAGACAGCTTCAACAGACCCCGCATCCACCGATGTTGGTGTAGGAATCACCGCCTCTACCTTCGACACTTCTGTCATAGGTAGCTCCGAACTCGGCCCAGCGGGGGGCCTCTCGATTTAAAGGGAAGAAGGTTCGCTTCTTCTTCTTTGTATGAGGTCCGCCCCGATGTCTTCCGCTATCCCCTCCTCCGCAGCCATGTCCACCATCGATAATGAAGGAGCAAGGCCTACAGATCCAGAACAACCGACGATCAGCTTGACTCGAAGGATATGGGAAAAGAGCGAATGAACCTCCTTGTTGGTAAGAATATGACATAGCTTACCAGAGGAGGGCGGAAGAGACTGCGACTCGTTCATGACGGTCATAACTCCTCCCATTGCCTCTATACCCTCTTCAATAAGGGTATCCGAGCTGTCTGCATCTGCCACTCCAGTCCCGGTTGCCCCGAAAGGAGATGTAGCTGGGTCGGTACCGGCCAACTGAGACCCTGCAGTCCCAAGATCTGGTTCTGTAAGGCTCGTACCTTCTCCGACCAGGGTGTTTGTAGCTGGAGGAATCTCGAAAGCAGCATCGGGCTCCGGTGGGTTTATTTCTTCCAAAGCCTGCAAAAAAAAGAAGGAATAATAAGATAATATCCCAAAAGTAACATGGTGGTTTGTCGAGATGAAATTTACCTCTGAAATGGTTTCGGCATCGCTGCCTCCTTCTGCGACGTCAGGCCCACGGATCCTAATCGTGACCCGCTTCTGAGAACGAGGCCTGTCGTCGACGGAGGGTCCATGTTTACTTTGCTTACGCGAAGGACTCGACATAGGAGAAGGCAAGCGCGTCGTCGAAGTACTCGCTGGGGCTGGTGGATCGTCGTATTCATCCTCCTCTTCCGTATCAGTAGAATCAGAGTCAGAAACTCCGATAGCCTTCGCCTTCCATTCACTGGTCCTCTTTTTGGGCTCCTCGCGTTTTTCTCCAACTTGATACCGGCGATGAAACTGGTACTTGCACCAAAGTCGTAGGGGAGGCCCGTTTACGGAGACATGGTGGACGGCCGCCATATACGAGATGCGCCCCGAGCCCCCGATGTTAGGTAGACAGAAGCTGGTTTGGGTACGGACGACACTGTAGTAGTGTCAGGCCCGGATGCCATCCAGGACGCCGCCCTCATAACCCAGGCAGGGACTGGGGTTGTCAAAAAATAACTTACAGTACCTAAATTGTCGAGAGTATCGGCTGGACAGGTAAGGTTCCAAGAAAATGATGTTACGGTTGTGGTACACCAGATGTACAGGGCAGATATTCTGTAACTAGCGAAACAACTTCTCGGATAGGATCTGGGGTGCGACACCATCATCAAGATAAAAGCGCCTCATTTCTTCGTCGGTGAAAGGTGGGAACGACACAAAAAAGGAGTAACTGTCCACCCATATGAGCGCAGCTCGGCAGTCGGGTATGGTTGAACAGGTCCAGGGCATATCGCGGTAATGGTAGATGAACGCATCGTCAGCCGTTGCGTTACCCTCAGGGCCAGGCCGCATCAGAGAGGGACAGTGCATTAGCAGCCACCCCATCAGATAATGGTAGGGCAGTTTGATTCGGTTGAAGTCCTTCGTAATGTCATGAGCTATGGCTTTGGCCATAAAGATACGAAGGCCCCGATGAATGCTGTACACCATAGCTGGGAGTAAAGCTAGCCTGCCTCCGAAGACTAACTTGACAGCAGGAAGGATCAGGTTGCGGCTAATTCTCTCAATAGAACCAGAACCTTCCGAGACCATACAGATCCTCAGCTATATCATCAGAAACCTAGCCAGGATGGCCTTATTGGACAAGAGTTGGGTATCATGATAAAAATAACTAAAGGTTTCGGTCTGGCTCCCAAATCTGTCATCGGAAGCTTTGTTCCTCTTGGCGCTTTGAACCTGAGCGACCACCTCTTCTTGAGACTGAGGGCTCCGAGGGGCAACCCGGCCAGAGGCCCCAAGGTTGAACAGATAACTTATCCAAGCCTTGGTATGGGGGAGGTTCTCTTCAGAGCTGTTATCCCTCTTCTTTGACAATTGCTGACAAGTGCTATGATGATATAGCACTTCCCGGTAAACGGTAAGGAACCCAGGGAACCGCTGCTCTAACTCCACAAACTCCTCATTTGTGGGAGTATACTCATCATAAACCTCGTCTCCCCAGGGAAACTTGGAGACGTCATGCATCTCGTGAAGAGCGAGCCCCGTACGACGGTTGTACATCTCGGGGAGTGCTATGAATAGCCTTGGGTTCACAGGAAGACCGTAGTAGGTGCCCCTTATGGCATAGTAGAGGCCGAGCTACTGCAAAGTATCCCGGTACACCGTCAGTATCCAGGATATCAAGTTGACCCACGGAGGGGAACGATGCATCCAATTCAGCAGCGATAGTCTACCCGTAGTATATGACCCTTTGCGAGCAATCTGGTTCAAGAAAGTGTCAGGTTGAGAGAACTGGTTATTGGTCCTCAGCTCATTTATGAAACTGTCGGGGGCTAGTCCGACAACAGAATAACTTATTGACTCCTTGGTCACGACCGCCGACCGAACTCGTCTATTATAATGGATATTGCCTACGAAGACTCCCTGTCGGTCCTAATTTATGGGATCCGTTATTCGTCTCTCGATAGGCACCATGTTAAAACCTGATAGGGGAAATGGCGTTCCATCAGAGGAAGGTGAACCGCTACTCCGTTGGAGGAAAAATACCAGCCCTCAGATATCTCCAGTATGTTGGGGTTGGAAACAGTTAAAGCGTCTCCGAATAAGAATGCAGGCTTCAGATGAGTGTCCCTTAGTCTCCCAGAATTCACCATACTGAGTAGGTAGAAGAATGATTGGCCCCTGATCTCCCTCAACCTGGCTTCAGGTTGACCTCGGGTAATTTGAGTCGACACGTGTTCGACTATATGATCAAATCTTATACCCAAAGCAGATTGAGCGTACCCTATCAAGAGTTTCCCTGATGGAGCTGTAGGCAAGTTCACTACAAAGGTCAAAGAAGGAATATAGTTAGAGGAAAACAAAGTGAATGTGTTCCTTCTTTAGCTATGCGACCTAGTCAAACAAAACCTGTGTGGCCTAGTGGTGAGGAGCACATGCGGCTCAAATCAAATAAAGCGCATGCGGCCCAGTCTGGCAGAGTTTATGCGATCTAGTTGCGAAGGACGGGCATGCGGCTTAAAAATATGAAGTGCATATGCGGCCTAGTCGGATGAGGCTTATGCGGTTTAGTTCTATGACGTGCATGTGGCTCAGTCATGAAGCTTATGTGGTTCAGTTATGAGGCGCTCATGCGGCTTAGTCATGAAACACTTATGCGGTTCTGTTATGAGACGCTCTTGCGGCTTAGTCATGAAGCACTTATGCGGTTCAGCTATGTAAATGCTCATACAGCTCAGTCATGAGGCATCCATACGGATCAGTTATGTGACACTCATGCGGCCCTGTCATGAGGCGTTCATGCGGTTCAACGACGCTTATGTGGCTCAATCTATGTGGTCCCATCACACAGAACGCATGCGGTCCAGTGAGATAGGACACGCACCGATTATTCCAAGACACAGAGGCGATACATGACAGGCTCGTGCATAATGATGACCCTTGGGATTCAAAGTTCAAGTCATCGTTCTCCTTACCCTGAATAGGAGGTTGCACGTCGGGATAAACGGGAGGGGAGTCTGCAGCTCTCGACGGAGAGGCGAGTCCCTTCCCTTTGGTCGCAATGTCGGTTAATTTGGAAGCTTTTGGAGCCATAGATGAATGTAACAGAAAGGATGACGAAGATGAAGCCGAAGGAGAAGAAGTTGAAAGAGAAGCTCTCTCCCCACCGTATGGCCCGTATTTATAGATTTTCAAAAGAGCGTAAACCGATAGACGATACTTCGATTCTCGTGTCCATTAAAAGATAATAATGACCCTTGGGATTCTATCTTTTATAACCGAAAAGTTAGCCCTAAATCTAAAAATGAATCAGAGCATTAAATGTAGCAGTGACAGTTGGACAGCCTAGATGGGATCTCCCTACGGCTCAAAAAAATTTTGCGGCTCGAAATCTCCCCACGGCTCGAAGCCTCCATGTGACTTGACGTATCTCCATGCTTCTTATTCAAAGTATTCCAAATTTGTAATTTGAAAATTTTAAAGGGGGTCTTTTAGAAGCATAAAAAAGATAGGGTTCATGCGAATTACTTTATAAAAGAAGCAGCCGCATGACAAACTCTACGGTCTAAAATGCCCCAAAATTCTATACGGCCCATCATTACTGTCTCAGACAGATTGACGTAGGCCGCAGAGGGAAGAGCTACTTATACGGCCAAGCTGATCAGCTGCAGAAGCCCCTCTGACAAAGTTGACACCTCTGACAAAGCTGACAACTCTGACAACTCTGACACATCCTGACAAAAAGATGAAGACAAGACGTGAACTTTCAAAAAAGGTAAAAAGTATCATATCACCAGAAATAGGGCCCTCATGTCTGATAATTCATGCAGTTCGAGGCATGGTCCGCAGGGTGTCATGCGGCCAAAGGAACTGCGACTTGAGCCGCATGAGCCTTATGCGGCCCAGAATGCAGGATCTATACGGCCCAAAAGTCTCCAAACTTCATATGGCTAAGAGGGACTGCGACCTGAGCCGCATGAGCCTTATACGTCCCAGAATACAGGATCTATGTGGCCTAAAAGACTCCAAGCTTCATGCGGACTAGTAGCACTGCTGTGGGACACATGGCTAAGGAAGACTGCGACCTGAGCCGTATGAGTCTCTTATGCGGTCCAGCATGACCGAGCACTAAAAGATCTATGCGGCCTAAAATAACCCAAACAGATTGATTCTATTCTGTGATAGGGCACGCACGTTGACCAAGTCACAACCATCCAGATTTCCTCCAATAAAAAAATCTCAACAAACCACCAGCTGGCAGCCAAAGAGCGAGTCTTCATGTGTTGTTACAGCCACATAGCCACGTGGCCATCTATGCGGCTCAAAATATCCTTCATCTCAAAATTACTATAAATAGCAGGGTACCACACCCATACAAAAGGCTGGCAATTTCCTCAAGAGCAAAGACTGTGTCTGATAGTCCAAGGAGTAAGACAGAGTTCCTATACTTCTACCGAGCCTCCACCGTTACCCCTTAGAATCAAAACTAAATTATACTTAGATTGTTTCCTAGGATTTCTTTTTAGGCTCTTTCTGTTGTACTTTCAAAGTTTGTAATCAATATAGTTCCTATGTAGTACTTGTATTGATAATCAATGGCAAACAAGGGTGGCCATCATTACTTCCAACGCGTCGAGCCTTTGTCGATCGCTTGTACTAGCATCTTTATTATCTGTAACGTACACCGTTCGACAGTTCAAAAGACATGGCGAGGGTACAGGGTTGGTTGACCTCATTCCTTGGGCTTTATTTTCGTCGGGATAGGGATGTATCATCTTCTAACTCCAATGGCTGGCTACCCCCAACCACTGTAGTAGCGTGGTTGGGTGAAGGTCTATCCTTAACTTTGTGTCTAACCCCGAAGGATTTGCTGCCCTCAACATGGGAGATAGGTGGAGAAGATGTACCCCTAGTTGTGGCACACTTTTCTGTGAAGGACTTCTCGATCGGGTATTTTGGAATATTCCTGTCGTAGGTATAGCCGGGTGGGCTAACCTTCGTGTTGACAGTCTCATCATACTAGTTGAGAAGGATAGCACCTTTGAGCCCTTCAGGATAGGAGTATACCTTCGAGCGGAGTAGCAAAAAAATGAACTGGTTCCTCTCTCGATATTCATTGTAGCCGTTGGAAGATGAACGACTTTTTTGTAAATAATGTTGTCTGAAAGCAACAACAGTTGATGGCGATCTGGGTGTAATATCCCATGGAGGGTTATTGCATACACCACCGTCTTTTTTTACCCCTGCATACATTCTATTACTTCTCGCAAG
The DNA here is from genome assembly GCA_029216955.1 of Iris pallida. NCBI lineage: Eukaryota > Viridiplantae > Streptophyta > Magnoliopsida > Asparagales > Iridaceae > Iris > Iris pallida. The sequence continues at coordinate 5,060,531 of JANAVB010000197.1, read as the reverse complement.
TCTGGCAGAGGGTGTTTACCTGTACTATGTCGATCGTATGGCTAATCAGTAGAAACTTCTGATCTTTCATATGAATAATCTAGAATGGACCTATGGGGTTAGCTCACTTCATGCGTATGATTATGTAGGGTGCATGTATGGGTCTGATAGAGCCTTCCGTTAGGGACTTGTATAATCATCCAAGTTACCATCTGATGAATGCTTGTAGGGGTGACAGACCGGGTATGTTGAGCTCGCGCCGCTTTGGACCACTTTGTACTAGCATTTGAGTATTACAGCACGTCCAGGTCCTTTTTATGGGTGGGGTTCTGAGAGATCTTGTGGAAGACATATCTTCTTCACCTCTCTTGTGTGTGATGTCATCTGGAACCATTCAGGTTGGCTTTATATGCATCTCCAAGCACTCATCTTGATTTAGATGAGGCATATTCTCGTACCTCTTGTTGGCAAGTCGGCTAAGATACAATTTTGTCTTCTTGAGCAGAGAGTGGCTAGGATAGCCTGGTGGGTGCATGTATTCTCGATCCCTGGCGTTGCACTTCCTTCTCCGATTGGGACCCGAGTATCGAGTATGTTCCTTCCATTTTCGAAATCAGAGAAAGGATACACAGGAGTTGGGCACAGGACTACGTAGGTGGAAGCCGGCAGAGAATCCTCTGCAGTTGCTGGTGGTGGCACAGTAGCCTTGACCACCCAGACCTTGCGAGTCTTCCTAGGTTTTGCAAACCTAGAAGAATGGTTGACCCTTTGAAGAGCATATTTTTGTAAGCTTATTAGTCAAACATGACGACCATCATCTGTTGGGATGAGCCCAACTTGGCAGTATCAAATTGCATCAATGCATTCTCGTTAGAGGAGAAGGCCATCCTCGTAGAGTCGCCTGTCACGACCCGTACCCTAGAGTTAGGGCACGAGAACGTAACAACGCCCAGCCTACGCCGCAGTGTCGGCGGTAGAACGCTGTCCTTCAATACATCTAACAGTATAAGACTAAACAGTTTATACTCCCCGAATGGAGGTGACATAGCAGAATGTAAACTCAATCACATCTAAGGTAGAGCATAAAGGAAGATAGATAAAACATGAAATCGAAAAGAGATACAACAGATAGAAGTCTAAGTGTCTAAGATACAAACTCAGAATACATCTCAAGACCCAAATACAGTAGTCCATAAATACAACTCAAGATGACTGAAAATAAACTATAAGCAAAAACCCTAGCTATCTATGCAACCTCTACTGTCTCCTCTAGGCTAGCAGGCAACCTCCAGGCTATCTGTAAAATTTATCAACAGGTCCAGTCAGGACAGGAGCGAGCACATTACATCTCAACAGTTCATAGCAGGTTAGAAAATATAATCATGCAGTAAAGTAAGATACAGGATCTGAAGAAATACAGTATGTAAACAGGAAGAGAGAACTGTAATAGAAATATCTACTATAAATAGAGAACTAACAGTGGCTAGTGATGTAGAGTACATGATAGCACATGTGAACAGGACAGATTTTTACATGATCTACACTAAAGAGTTGCACATGATCTACACTACTATAGAATTATTCACGTGACTACTAGCACTCTCCCGTTTTTCCAATCAATACACAAGGATCTAAACAGGTTATGTTATTGTACATGATATCACATGGGGGCCCATGAAAGGGTACACATGATAGTATACATGAGGGCTCTGTGAACATGAGAGTACAAGATTCACAAGAGTGTACATGTATGGTGAAAGCACAGGAGTACATGATGAAAGTGAAACGCACATGACACAATGTACCCGATGCTCCCGAGGGGGATAATATCGCATGAAGAGATCCATATAGTACTAATCCGTGATAATATCGTGACAGCATCAAGTATAGTAATCTAAAGCAGGAATATAATTCTAAGCAGGATATAAAATGATCAGAGAATGTACTCGCCTGATATCTGAATGTCCAAGGTAAAGATACTATCCGAGGAGAGGTGTCTGGCTCCTAATTAGAATAGCACAAGTCATAACATGTCCAGAAGGGTAATATAAAGCATTACAATGCATTCTACATGAATCTAGGTCAAACTAGGCTAAAGTCAACCCTTGGTCAACTCTGGTCAACTGCACTAGTCAACTAGGTCAAACTAGGTCATGTCCTAACCCATCAAGTCTTACTAGGCCTAACTACGACTATCCTAGCCAGCACACATCAATACAAGGCTATACAAGCCAACATATACCCAACTCTATATAGCATGCAATTATTCAATACTCAAATAGGCAAGAATTTACATTGGATATACATTAGGTAATCTATTACTTTAAGCTATATGTGTCTACACATATATACACATGCATATATTGGTATTCAACATTAGGTCTATAATCATGACATTTCAGATGGTTATATAAACTTATATATTACAACACAATATGCTAACATATATATAATATACATACATAGCTAAGTTAACTATATTCATAAATACTTATTTAAGAGGCTATGTGTGTGTATGTGAACATGGCAAAGGGGCAAGTAAAGGTTAAATGGGCATACATAGTGTATATATATCAAAGAGTGTCAAAGTATAAGTGAACAATGTGTCAAGTGTAATAGTGTCAACATAGTGTAAGGGGGTACATGAGGTAATATAGGATTTGTGTTAACATAGAACATTACATCTCATTAACTTGTATATTACATATATTACATCTATTATTACATTACATTCGTTCTTGCATTCATTCATCATTCATTTATTCTCTTGCACTACTATATGCACCATACATTACATACTATGGAACCTACATATTCATTACAAGCCATACTTATACATGCTTACATTAGATAGGGTACTTACACCTCATACATCATTTATTTAAACATTTACTCATGCTTGTATTCTCTATTTAATTACATAATGTATATACATTAACATGGATTAAAATCAAATAGAACATTATATTACACACAAGGGTGCACAAAATGCAAATGCCGAATAGTAACTCCTACTAATAATCAATACTGTACCATTTCAGTATGAATTAAAATCTAGGATTAAAGTATGTTATAGATCTATGTGTTAGCTTTCCGAAACTTCAAACGGATCGCGTTTTCGTTTCCGGAAACTCCCGGAATCGCGAAAACACCGAGAACGCGTTTGTCTTTCGTATAGCTGACACTCAAATAATTCTCTAGAACGTTACATAAAGAATTAGGCCTATTAATACATGTTTTTGGAAATCTAACTTCAATACGCTTCTTTTAAAAAAACAGGAGATTAAACCGAGCTTTGAGCTAGAAGTTATGACATTTCTAAGTTAGGACTGAAATTAAAAACGTGGATAAAAATCATGACGGATTTAGATAGTTTGAGACAAAAGAACACAAGTATATAACATAATATATCAAGAACTCACTCTCTACACTAATATATATATATGAGACACTATACAACACATCTCCAATACAAAAATATGAGATTAAACATGTAATAATTCATTCATACATAACAACAACACATAGTGTGTCCAAATTTGGGATTTTCCCACATAGACACAACCACAACACAAAGGACACTCCTATGACCTCCAAATGGACACGAAATGGACACAAATGGAGATACAACCATGAGGGTCATTCCTATGGGTTCAAAATATACCTATATACATGAGAAATGAAAAGGAGAAGGGATTTATACCTCCCGGTAGATCGAATCGAAGAAAAACCTTCCCGGAGCGACACCGACACGTAGAGATTCCAAAAGGACACGAACGAGCTTCGAATCCTCTCAAACTTGGGTAGCTTCCTCCTTGGCTAGAATGGAGAAGGAAAGAAGAAGATTTGGTGGTAAAATGGAAGGATTTGGTGGAGAAATTGCTAGGGATTGCTCTCTAGGAATTTGGGGAAGAACAAGAGAGAGAGTGTGGATGAGAATAATGAAATGAACTTGAGCCTATCCTCTCCCAAAGTGGCTGGCCATATGGGGCTATTTGTCCTATTATGGTATGGTCCAAAATGCCCCCACTAACCTATTCTATGAGTATTAGAAAATGGCTAATTGGTTGGGGCAAAATTAGTCATTCTAAAGTCTCTAATCACACTAACATTATCCATAATAATTAGTCCAACCTCTAACTAAAATATTTCTATTATGTGGACTAAAATTAATATCATGTGGGCTATGCCTAACTAGTGTGTGGGTCCCACTAGAGTCAAACTACCCCCGGGTCCCCGTTACAAGTCAGATTGAGATGAAATTCGAACCCGACTCAAATAATCCCAAAACAATATCATAAATAATAAAATAATATCAAAATAATTCAAAGCGATCAAATGCAAAAATATTCTTATGCCAGAAATGATATTAAAATATCATAATCACATGGTTAGGCTCTAGGTCAAACAGTCTCTAGGGTTTCACTAGCAAAACGACAAAACCACAAGTCATTGATTTAAATAATTTTAAAATAATTTAAAATCACCAAAAATTATATCATGAATTAAATATCATTATTAAAATAATTATAAACACAAAATTTTAAATTTACCCTCATTTGGGAAACTGGATGCTACATCGCCAGCTTGTTTGCCATCGTAGGAATCTTCGATGAGATAAGATAAGAAAAGATAGATTGAGATAGAACTCCTTTCCTTTATAGATTGCAATTTGAACAGTACAACAAAGTCATAATAGTAATAATTTGATAGTACAAATATAGATTCTGGGGAAGTGTGATAATGGAGATTGGGTACTGTAATGACCTCTTTACTCCGTTTACGATCTGATACTTAGTAGCTTTCCGAAATGCTCTTTATGACTCTCTTCTATGTATTTGGTGCTCTCTCTGGGTTCCTCTTTGAGGTTGATTGATTGGAGTGGCTAGTTGATCGATCGATTGTTCGATTCTTCGATCATGGTGTTGATGGAGTACACCTCCTCTTATACTCGTCTTTAGCAGACAAGCCATAAAGGAGGTAATGATGGAGGAGGATCTCCTATATAGGAGATGCAATATGGGTTGTCACATCTGTTTATGCAGGTTGTTTAAACGTTCGGCCTAGTCGAGGCGCTGATTGGACGTCCGTTGCTACAGGAGCCCATAGTTATGACTGTCCACCCACACGGCTAAAACATCGATGACATAACTCGTACGAGTGTTTAGGAGAACATGTCATTTGAATGGTGCAATTATGTAATGCATGCACCATAAACGGAAGACTTAAATCATGTGGCATGATCTTTGGATGATGCGTGGCACTGGCCGTGATTTGGAAGAAATCTCTGTCACTACCAGTTTTCCAAATAGGAGTAATTTTTTCAATTCATATTATATATTATTTTGTGCACTTTATTTATTTATTTAGGTGTTAGTTATTATGGTTAGTGGGCTAGCCTATTTGTTAGAATTGTGTTAGTAGACCAATTAGACTAGACATGACACTAGAGCTCAAAAATTAACATGACATGACTCATGGACCAACACATTGGACTAGGCCCAATTAGACCCATTTAGTCATGCCATTTAATAAAATAGAGATTAGACTATTTATTAAAATAGTATTAGAAGCTTTTATGTATTAATTAGCTTTCATGACAAGTTTAGTGGGGCATATTAGACTTTTTGCATTGATATGAATGCCCTAACCATGTGGTCGGCCATAAGAGGAGTGTGTTCTCTCTCTCTCTCTCTCTCTCTCTATCTCTCTCTCTCTCTCTCTTCATTCCATTTGGTGTCATTCATTTCAATTTGGTGTTCTTCCCGAACGTTGATCCATCCCTCTACCAATTTTTCTCAATTCCTGTAATACCCAGTTTTCTAAATGAGGATATTTTGGTCATTTTTAAAATTTTGAGAATTATTTGGAATTATTATGTATTATTTAGATTTATTGGAATTAATGTGTTTTTTTAGAGATTTTTAGTATAATTGATTTTGGTGGTTTAGTGACTTTGACTTGTGTTGACCTTGTAGACTAACCTAGTGGCTAACCTAGGTCATGACTAAGTGTTTAGGATTGAGAAACTAGGTTGATTAAGTTGATGAGGATTAACTCATTGGGATTAGTTTGGTGAAAATAGGAGCTAGTTTGATTAGGAATGGCTTGTGAAGTCATAAGTCATTTTATGACTAATAGGCTTAATGGCCCATAGCCCACACCCATTGAACCAAGCCCTAACCCTAGAAAATTTGACCAGCCCACTATGGTCAGCCCCCTATATTTATATCCTCTTAAAACTAGGGTTGCCTCTTAGAAAACTTTGCCATTTGGAAGAGGTAAGTCCCCATCTTTATTAATCCTTAGAAAATCCATTTCTTCTCCAAATTCCTTCAAACAAATTGCATTAGGACCTAATGTTAGTATTCTTGCTGTTGTTGATAAGTATTTTTAGGGAACACACAATTTGAGGAAGTTTGGTGGTTTGTGGAGCTCTTTCCATTTGGGGATTTTGACCCATTGTTCACCTATAGGTATAATTCCTTCCATTGCATTTAGATTCTGTTAAAAATCATTTTAGGAATGCCCTAGCCCTAACCTAACAGTAGGATAGTCTAACCCTAGGTTTTAGACCCATTTCGTGTCCGTATCGGACACGTATCAGGGTTTAGTTAAGGTGTTCGACGAAATGTCTCAAAGGACATTCCAGTCGAGTTTTTGGATTCTTTTTGAACAGGAAATTAGTCCCAGGTATTGCTTAGGGGTTTCCAGTGTCGTATGGTGATTTGTGAGTCGTGTCGAGTCATGGGGGACACGGAAACACGCGGGTGCGGGGGCGTACGCGCGGCACTGTAGCTCCCCTGCTACTCGGGGGCTACTGCGCGCAGAATACGCCACCTCGACACGAGATTTTTGACGTGGTGATAGGGGCACTGTCTGACACGAGGCTTGCAAAGTTTCACGAGTCCTCGTGTCGTGTCGGATACGCTATTCTGTGTGCACGAAGAATACACTGTGCGGTCCAGTGTATTATTTGGTGTTCTGGTGTTTAAATCATTTTTAATGTTTTTAAACTATGTTTTAATGAATGTTTAAGTTCTAAATATGTTATGTGATTCCTGTTTAATTAGGTTACATGTCAGTTTAAGTTTTGTTTAGAAATTTTGATTCGAACATGAGTTTTGGGGGTTATTTCTGATACTCACTGATACTGTAAGATTCCAGTATTCAAACCCATTTAATTCCCTATCATTATGTTGTTTTTTTCACTAATGATGATTGCCATATTTCATAATACATGTTGGCTTAGCCTTTGCATTCAATATGGGCTTTTGGGTAGTGAGTTGAATGATTTCCTTCCTTTCCTAAACTGTTTTACTGAGAATTCATCATAGTGCTGTTCTAAAATGAGTTGGGGTTTTAATTATGAGATTTTGAAGAAGAAAACCTGAGATTCTTTATGTACAGACTGAGAGTGAGCTCTTCATTAACCTGAGTTATACATTATTGCATTATTTTCCTAAATTTCCTGTGAAATAGAAAACCTGAGATGGGATGTGTCCTGTCAATTGAAACCTGAGTTCACCTTTACTTAATCTGAAATATTGCACTGAGTTTTGGGTACCTGAGTTTAAAATTGGTAACTGATTTTTCATTGGGAACTAAGGGTTAAAATGAATTGCACCTGAGAATGGTTCTTGATTATTTTGAATTGATTCTCTTTCATTTCCTAGGAACTGAGATGTTTGGTTGTCTCCTTTTTCCCTTTTGTTTAACTGATTTAGATGTAAACCTGAGATTCCTCCTTATATGTAAACTGAGTTGAATTCTTCTAAAATCTGGAATTTCAATTCTGAGATTGGGAGTTGAGTTTGTAAACTGTTTTAGCTATGGATGTTTTCCTGTTAATTTTAAACTGTTTTGAATTCCTGATTTAAGCATTAACCTGAGAAGTTGGGTTGACTAATTTTTGATATGTGTTAAACTAATATTATTCCTTCTCCTTAAAACTGAAAGTTGTATAAAACTGAGAATAGTTCTTAAACCATTTAGATTGATTTGTAAACTGATATGAGTTGTTGTTTAAGCTGATTCCTTGTTCATTGAAATACTGTGATTGAATAATCTGAGAATCCTTTTGTTAAAAACCTGAGTTGATTCCTTTACTTTTCGAATTAACTGTGCAATACCTGAGATTAGTTGTGTTCAGTCCTGTAAACCTGAATTGATTGCTCAAACCTGAGATTCTTCTTCCTCTTAATCTGAGTTTTCGTTTAATACACTGTGGGTTGGCTTTGAACTGGTTTCCTTTCTTTTTTTTTACTTAACTGATTTTATTTTTCCCTTCATTAACTGTCAAACCCTGAGAACACATAACCTAGGAATAGAATGTTGAGTTGTAATCTGAATTCATTTCATGTTAATTGCTCTTCATAACCTGGGAATCACTGTTCTGATTTCTGACACACCCACACAATGCACTGTTAGTTCACACCATGGCTCTCTAGTCGCACACACACATACATACACTGGTACACATTGGGTGCCTCTTTCTTTTATGCCTATATATGTATTGATGTTATGTGTGGGTACCCTATATCATAGTGTTGTACTTGTGTAGATTAGTTACATATAGCAATGTGTGTACAGGTATTTCCTATATGTGGTTGTGTAGGGTAATGCGTAGATAGCCAATATGGGATTTCTAACTAGATTATATGTATATCAATATGTGTTATGATATATGGGTGGGTTTGGATAGTGACTATAGGATAGGTGTTTCCTAATAGACTATTAGTCATAGTCAAGCCAATTGGTTATGTGTATAGGCATGGCTTGGCATGGTATTGCCTAGTTTAGTTATGGTATAACCTAGAATAGTTTGGTTAGACCTAGATTAGACTAGTTTGACCTAGTTTGACTTGGTTGACCTAGTATGACTTCTAGGGTTGACCAGAGTTGACCAAGAGTTGACTTTGGTCTAGATTGACCTAGATTCATGTAGAACGCATTGTAGTGCATCTTATTACCATTCTGGACTTGTTGTGACTTGTGCTGTTCTAATAGGAGACAGACACCACTCCTCGGACAGTATATATATTCTCCAGATTCTTAGGATACAGGCGAGTACATTCTCTGATCATTTCATATCTTGTTTAGGATTATATTCCTGCTTTAGATTACTTTACATGATGCTGACACGTTGGAAACACAGATTAGTACTATATGGATCTTATTGTGCGATATTATCCCTTTAGCGGATACATCGGGTATTCGTGTTCGTGTACTTTATCGTGAGCATCGTGTACTCCTTGTATTCGTGATATTCGTGTGCAAATCGTGTGAAATCGTGTATACTCATGTATTCACATGATCTCGTGTGCGACTATACTTCGTGTGCAATAACATAACTTAACTAGATCCTTGTGTATTGATTGGGGGCGGGGGAGTAGAAGTGGTTATGTATTCAACCCAGTAGATTACTCGTGTACAACCGCTGTAGATTACTCGTGTATAACATCGTGTCGTCTACATAACCATCTTGTGCTCTGAATCACTAGCACTGTTAGTTCTCTATATATTGTAGCTATTTACTTACAGTCTCTCTTTTTATCATATTATTTCTTCAGATCCTGTATCTTACTCTCTAGCATGTTTATAATTCCTAACCGGTTATGATTTGTTGAGATGTACTGTACTCGCTCCTGTCCTGACTGGACCTGTTGAAAATTTTTCAGTGAATGATGAGGCTCTGGTGTCTATCCCTCTTGGTGCAGCATTAGACACCACTGGTGACTTGGACCTGCTAGCAGTTGATGATACTTCTCTAGATTAGGGTTGTCTTTACTTTCTGGATCACTGTAGTTAGATTCTGGGATATTTCTGAGATATGTATTTATTTTAGTCACTTAGAATTCTGGATTTGTATCTCTGTGATGTTACATTCCTGGATGTTATCTGTCTTTACCTTTCTATCTCATTCTTGTTCTATCATAGATGTGGTTGAGTTATATTCTATTATGTCACCCCCATTCGGGGAGTATAACTGTATATTACCCTTATCTGTTAGATGTTATGACATAGGACAGCGTTCTACCGCCGACACTGCGGCGTAGGCTAGACGTTGCCACGTCCTCGTACCCTCACAGTGGGTGCGGGTCGTGACACGTTTTTAGTGGTGGCTCATGCAGGTCGAGTTATGTAGTGGTATTCGAACTAGAGTATCACTACAGCCTACAGTAGGATTAGGATATGCTTTTGAGGGTACTCAATCACAGTTAGAATTCCTTGAGAGATTCCTGGGATGACCCTTGAGAATCTTATTTAAACTTCAATTTGAAATCCTTTTCCTTGTTTTGTTCGCTCTCACTCCTTGAATATTGAATTTAATTTTGGTGAATCGTTGTTGATTTTCCTATCGAGATGAATTTTATGGACTGAGTTACGGTACCTTCTGATAACATATGTTGACGGAATAACGGGGATAATAAACGTCTACTTGGTTATGGAACCTAGAGTTTATCGCAGCTATATTAGCTGACGTGGTGGAAACATAGAGACCGACTTCGGATGTACGTATCTTGGTTATGTGATTTGGAATTTCTCGCAGCTATACTAGTCGACATAGCGAGAATTCCAGACGACGTAATTATAGAGGTGCATGCCCCTGTTATGGACTCTACCGTTTATCGCAGCCTTGCTTACTAGCGTGGCAAAAATTTTGAGTATCATGATTTTGGACAGACGCATATGACTATCAGATTGTATCTTGGAAAGATTCTTAAATATATCGTCTCTATCTTCATTCCAGTTATTATAAATTGTTTCCATCATCATTTAACTTAGGAGTAGGAGTATGAGTAGGAGTAGCTTAGCTGTTATTATGAACATTGTGTAACTTTTGCTATAAATTTCTTCCTAATACAATGAATCAATGATTTTGCTAGACTTTGACTTAGATTTGATATTGTAACTCTGGTTTCAAATGGTTCCTTCCTTTAAACAGATAAGCAGAATGGATTTTATCATTGTTTCCTTCTTGCCATTATAACTTGTATTACCTTAAATATATATATAGTGGACACAGATACTTGCCTGACACGTATGCATACTACACTTGTTTACCAACCTATCTAAATGCATGTTAATATTATTAATGTTAAGTTCTCAAAATCCTAGTATTCTAATGTAGTGCAGTATCAGTGACTAGTTCTATATTTCTCCATATTAAATTCGTAATTTAAAATTAAATTTCATGTTATTAGTTTTGCTTACATCACTACACATGTATGTTATATACAGGGCCTTATTTCAAAAAAAAATTGGTTGAGTTTTGTGTTGAATTGTCAAATCTGAGACTGTGTACATAGTAAACCCTTAACCTTGGATTCTAAGTGTTTAGTTCAAATTACAGTTTTAAATTGTGAAGTTTTGAGCCGTATACATGGTTGTGTGCAGGTATATAATGTTAGGTTCGTACTCTTACATGTTAAGTTGTGGTTAGGGTACATATTGAGTTGATTTTTTTTTATGTTCGAATTTCTCCAAAACCTTGAAAACTGAATACATGTTAACATTTTTTTTTACATTGCTTTCAATATGTGTAGTTCAATTTCAGACCTAATATGTAATGTTGAGCTAGCTGAATGATGAACCCTTCATTTCAAGTCTTAACCCATGTACACATGACACTCTACACTAATGTACACAACTGCCATGAAAACCTAACCTTTCATCTCTATGTTATGTTCATATAGCTATATAGATATATATATAGTTCTGTAAACATGTTATAATGTATATAGATGCATAATTAAATCTTTACCTCTCTATACATATAGATATACATATATACATGGTTAGCCATGCATGTTATGAGTAAATAGCTTGTGCCTTGTAGACTGCTTAACCAATATGCCATGAATAGTGTAACTTGATAGCTACAGTTGAGACTCAAATCCTCCTATACACTTTCACGTATATTTCACACTAACCACATAACCTTTACATAATGTTAGCTTCTCCCCTCTAACACTCTCTCTTCTATATATATTAGATTGTGATTGGATTCAATGCTATTGACTTTCGTTCCTTAAACTTTTGGTTTTGATTTTTCTTAAGTAGTACCCTTTATAGATGATTAGTAGTTGTCTTATTTTATTTTCTTGATAATTATCAGTTTTCAGATAGGATGGTAGACTGCCATACAGCCTTGATGATTGTTGTTTTCTTGTTTATCCTTTCCAGTATGGCACCCATGACCTGAGCCCGTCGCCTGAGAGCAGCTGCAGCAACTGAGAGTGTGCTTCCACCTCCTATTGTTCAGGAAGTAGTGGTCCCTCTATCTGATCAGGGGGTGGTGGCACCTCCTGTCATTGAGGAGATGGTGGTAGCCTCGCCAGAGAGTCTTCCTTCATCTCCTGTCGTTCAGGAGAGAGCTGCAGATTTGCCTGAGACTGAGAGTCTTTCCCCACCCCTTGAGATGGTACCCCATACTGCACTACCCAGAGGTTTGTTACTTGACGCAGCTCAGGTGTTTGAATATTTCCAAGAAAGGATGTCGGAGTCACAAAAAGTTCATGATGAGGTCATGAGGGAGAAGTACCAAAGGTTGTTATGTCTGCGGGACTCTGTACTTCCAGGAAGAGAGCCTAGCCCTAAGAGGGCGAGGAGCAGTACCCAGTCCTACCCAGAGCTTGATGAGTACCCATATATCCAGCCTATATCATCATACCCAGCCCAGTCTCCTGTCCAGCAGAGGTCAGCTGAGCCAGAGCCTATCTGTACCTACTGTAGGAAGTCTGGGCACAAGTGGAACTTCTGTAGAAAGAGACTAAGATTGTGCCTAATCTGTGGGTCAGCTGCACACTGATGCAGCACTGCCCTGATAGATCTGCCCCAACCAGGGCCCTGCTTCCAGGAGGGAGTTCTAGTTCTCAGACCTAGCTGGAGGTGAGTTTTGACCTAACCTTAGTAACCCTTTTTGAGAATATTTGATGCATCCCTTGCTTGTATGTTTTGATACCTTGTGATTGCCTAGTACTGTAGCATGTTGGTGTAACTAGATGAGACCCCAGACTGATATTACATGCCATGACCCCATAGGTTACACTTTCCAACTGAAAGATTTAAATAGGTTCTGAGACTTTGATTGTAGGGGTTTGACCTAGAAGGGGTACGATCATCTTAATTTTGAGGACGAAATTTTTCTAAGGTGGTTAGGATTGTAACACCCAGTTTTCTAAATGAGGGTATTTTGGTCATTTTTAAAATTTTGAGAATTATTTGGAATTATTATGTATTATTTAGATTTATTGGAATTAAAGTGATTTTTAGAGATTTTTAGTATAATTGATTTTGGTGGTTTAGTGATTTTGACTTATGTTGACCTTGTAGACTAACCTAGTGGCTAACCTAGGTCATGACTAAGTGTTTAGGATCGAAAAACTAGGTTGACTTAAGTTGATGAGGATTAACTCATTGGGATTAGTTTGGTGAAAATATGAGCTAGTTTGATTAGGAATGGCTTGTGAAGTCACAAGTCATTTTATGACTAATAGGCTTAATGGCCCATAGCCCACACCCATTGAACCAAGCCCTAACCCTAGAAAATCTGACCAGCCCACTATGGTCAGCCCCCCTATTTATATCCTCTTAAAACTAGGGTTGCCTCTTAGAAAACTTTGCCATTTGGAAGAGGTGAGTCCCCATCTTTATTAATCCTTAGAAAATCCATTTCTTCTCCAAATTTCTTCAAACAAATTGCATTAGGACCTAATGTTAGTATTATTGCTATTGTTGATGAGTATTTTCAGGGAACACACAAGTTGAGGAAGTTTGGTGGTTTGTGGAGCTCTTCCCATTTAGGGATTTTGACCCATTGTTCACCTATAGGTATAATTCCTTCCATTGCATTTAGATTCTGTTAAAAATCATTTTAGGAATGCCCTAGCCCTAACCTAACAGTAGGATAGTCTAACCCTAGGTTTTGGACCCATTTTATGTTCGTATCGGACACGTATCAGGGTTTAGTTAAGGTGTTCGACGAAATGTCTCAAAGGACATTCCAATCGAGTTTTTGGATTCTTTTTGAACAGGAAATTAGTCCCAGGTATTGCTTAGGGGTTTCCAGTGTCGTATGGTGATTTGTGAGTCGTGTCGAGTCGTGGGGGACACGGGAACACGCGGGTGTGAGGGTGTGCGCGCGGCACTGTAGCTCCCCTGCTACTCGGGGGCTACTGCGCAGAATATGCCACCTCGACACGAGATTTTTGACGTGGTGATAGGGGCACTGTCTGACACGAGGCTCACAAAGTTTCACGAGTCCTCGTGTCGTGTCGGACACGCTATTCCGTGTGCACAGGAAATACACTGTGCGGTCCAGTATATTATTTGGTGTTCTAGTGTTTAAATTGTTTTTAATGTTTTTAAACTATGTTTTAATGAATGTTTAAGTTCTAAATATGTTATGTGATTCCTGTTTACATTAGGTTACATGTCAGTTTAAGTTTTGTTTAGAAATTTTGATTCGAACATGAGTTTTGGGGGTTATTTCTGATACTCACTGATACTGTGAGATTCCAGTGTTCAAACCCATTTAATTCCCTGTCATTATGTTGTTTTTTTCACTAATGATGATTGCCACATTTCATATTACATGTTGGCTTAGCCTTTGCATTCAATATGGGCTTTTGGGTAGTAAGTTGAATGATTTCCTTCCTTTCCTAAACTGTTTTACTGAGAATTCATCATAGTGCTGTTCTAAAATGAGTTGGGGTTTTAATTATGAGATTTTGTAGAAGAAAACCTGAGATTCTTTATGTACAGACTGAGAGTGAGCTCTTCATTAACCTGAGTTATACATTATTGCATTGTTTCCCTAAATTTCCTGTGAAATAGAAAACCTGAGATGGGATGTGTCCTGTCAATTGAAACCTGAGTTCACCTTTACTTAATCTGAAATATTGCACTGAGTTTTGGGTACCTGAGTTTAAAATAGGTAACTGATTTTTCATTGGGAACTAAGGGTTAAAATGAATTGAACCTGAGAATGGTTCTTGATTATTTTGAATTGATTCTCTTTCATTTCCTAGGAACTGAGATGTTTGGTTGTCTCCTTTTTCTCTTTTGTTTAACTGATTTAGATGTAAACCTGAGATTCCTCCTTATATGTAAACTGAGTTGAATTCTTCTAAAACCTGGAATTTCAATTCTGAGATTGGGAGTTGAGTTTGTAAACTGTTTTAGCTATGGATGTTTCCCTGTTAACTTTAAACTGTTTTGAATTCCTGATTTAAGCATTAACCTGAGAAGTTGGGTTGACTGATTTTTGATATGTGTTAAACTAATATTATTCCTTCTCCTTAAAACTTAAAGTTGTATAAAATTAAGAATAGTTCTTAAACCATTTTAATTGATTTGTAAACTGATATGAGTTGTTGTTTAAGCTGATTCCTTGTTCATTGAAATACTGTGATTGAATAATCTGAGAATCCTTTTGTTAAAAACCTGAGTTGATTCCTTTACTTTTCGAATTAACTGTGTAATACCTGAGATTAGTTGTGTTCAGTCCTGTAAACCTGAATTGAGTGCTCAAACCTGAGATTCTTCTTCCTCTTAATCTGAGTTTTCATTTAATACACTGTGGGTTGGCTTGAACTGGTTTCCTTTCTTTTTTTTACTTAACTGATTTCATTTTTCCCTTCATTAACTGTTAAACCCTGAGAACACATAACCTGGGAATAGAATGTTGAGTTGTAATCTGAATTCATTTCATGTTAATTGCTCTTCATAACCTGGGAATCACTGTTCTGATTTCTGACACACCCACACAATGCACTGTTAGTTCACACCATGGCTCTCTAGTCACACACACACACACATACACTGGTACACATTTGGTGCCTCTTTCTTTTATGCCTATATATGTATTGATGTTATGTGTGGGTACCCTATATCATAGTGTTGTACTTGTGTAGATTAGTTACATATAGCAATGTGTGTACAGGTATTTCCTATATGTGGTTGTGTAGGGTAATGTATAGATAGCCAATATGGGATTTCTAACTAGATTATATGTATATCAATATGTGTTATGATATGTGGGTGGGTTTGGATAGTGACTATAGGATATGTGTTTCCTAATAGACTATTAGTCATAGTTAAGCCAATTGGTTATGTGTATAGGCATGGCTTGGCATGGTATTGCCTAGTTTAGTCATGGTATAACCTAGAATAGTTTGGTTAGACCTAGATTAGACTAGTTTGACCTAGTTTGACTTGGTTGACCTGGTTTGACTTCTAGGGTTGACCAGAGTTGACCAAGAGTTGACTTTGGTCTAGATTAACCTAGATTCATGTAGAACGCATTGTAGTGCATCTTATTACCATTCTGGACTTGTTGTGACTTGTGCTGTTCTAATAGAAGCCAGACACCACTCCTCGGACAGTATATATATTCTCCAGATTCTCAGGATACAGGCGAGTACATTCTCTGATCATTTCATATCTTGTTTAGGATTATATTCCTGCTTTAGATTACTTTACATGATGCTGACACGTTGGAAACACGGATTAGTACTATATGGATCTTGTTGTGCGATGTTATCCCCTTAGCGGATACATCGGGTATTCGTGTTCGTGTACTTTATCGTGAGCATCGTGTACTCCTTGTATTCGTGATATTCGTGTACAAATCGTATGAAATCGTGTATACTCATGTATTCACATGATCTCGTATGCGACTATACTTCGTGTGCAATAACATAACTTAACTAGATCCTTGTGTATTGATTGGGGGCGGTGGAGTAGAAGTGGTTATGTATTCAATCCAGTAGATTACTCGTGTACAACCTCTATAGATTACTCGTGTATAACATCGTGCCGTCTACATAACCATCTTGTGCTCTGAATCACTAGCACTGTTAGTTCTCTATATATTGTACCTATTTACTTACAGTCTCTCTTTTTATCATATTATTTCTTCAGATCCTGTATCTTACTCTCTAGCATGTTTATATTTCCTAACCGGTTATGATTTGTTGATATGTACTATACTCGCTCCTGTCCTGACTGGACCTGTTGAAAATTTTTCAGTGAATGATGAGGCTCTGGTTTCTATCCCTCTTGGTGCAGCATTAGATAGCACTAGTGACTTGGACCTGCTAGCAGTTGATGATACTTCTCTAGATTAGGGTTGTCTTTACTTTCTGGATCACTATAGTTAGATTCTGGGATATTTCTGAGATATGTATTTATTTTAGTCACTTAGAATTCTGGATTTGTATCTCTGTGATGTTACATTCCTGGATGTTATCTATCTTTACCTTTCTATCTCATTCCTGTTCTATCCTAGATGTGGTTGAGTTATATTTTGTTATGTCACCCCCATTCGGGGAGTATAACTGTATATTACCCTTATCTGTTAGATGTTATGACATAGGCCAGCGTTCTACCGCCGACACTGCGACGTAGGCTGGGCGTTACCACGTCCTCGTACCCTCACAGTGGGTGTGGGTCGTGACACATTTTTAGTGGTGGCCCATGCAGGTCGAGTTATGTAGTGGTATTCGAACTAGAGTATCACTACAGCCTGCAGTAGGATTAGGATATGCTTTTGAGGGTACTCAATCACAGTTAGGATTCCTTGAGAGATTCCTGGGATGACCCTTGAGAATCTTATTTAAACTTCAATTTGAAATCCTTTCCCTTGTTTTGTTCGCTCTCACTCTTTGAATATTGAATTTGATTTTGGTGAATCGTTGTTGATTTTGATTTTCCTATCGAGATGAATTTTATGGCCTGAGTTACGGTACCTTCTGATAACATATGTTGACGGAATAACGGGGATAATAAACGTCTACTTGGTTATGAAACCTAGAGTTTATCGCAGCTATATTAGCTGGCGTGGCGGAAACATAGAGACCGACTTCGGATGTACGTATCTTGGTTATGAGATTTGGAATTTCTCGCAGCTATACTAGTCGGCATAGCGAGAATTCCAGACGACGTGATTATAGAGGTGCATGCCCCTGTTATGGACTCTACCGTTTATCGCAGCCTTGCTTACTAGCGTGGCGAGAATTTTGAGTATCATGATTTTGGACAGACGTATATGACTATCAGATTGTATCTTAGAAAGGTTCTTAAATATATCGTCTCTATCTTCATTCCAGTTATTATAAATTGTTTCCATCATCATTTAACTTAGGAGTAGGAGTATGAGTAGGAGTAGCTTAGCTGTTATTATGAACATTGTGTAACTTTTGCTATAAATTTCTTCCTAATACAATGAATCAATGATTTTGCTAGACTTTAACTTAGGAGTAGGAGTATGAGTAGGCTCTAATGACTCTCTATATGAAAGTTATATGGAGATTTGTGCCAATTTTGGGGAAATTTTGAGATTGATGCACTATGTGTTTGTCATTTGGTTATCTTGATCTATTTAGACTAGATTTGCTTGTCTATTTCTAGATATGTGTCCACAATTGGATACGAGTAGGCCGTATCATGATACGGTAGGACACGGAGTCATTTTAAGGGGGTTTTTCCTGACACTTGTAGCACACATATGTGCCATGTGTATAGAGTGTGTGTGGTGTGTGATTATTCTATAGAGAGGGATGAATCAAGAATGTATAGCAGATAGCTGCTGCCCTTGGCAGCAACTGTACTGTATAGCAGTATGCATAGATGAAGATAATGAATAGCTGTAATTAGAATAAAGTGAGGGGGTTATGTAGGTACAACAACAGTAATAGTTGTTGTCTTTTGCAACAACATGTGGGCTAAATAGGAGTGAATAGCAGCAGCTATATATACTAACTGATAGCAGCAGTTAGAGATGAGACAGGACACTAGCTTGCTTACGTAGCTAGGTGCTGCAGTTGAACAACAGTATGTATATGCAGTAGTTGTGAGTGAGTGTGTCAGTTATAGAGGGGGAAGTGCCTTTGGTTGCAGCAGTAGGTGTATTGCAGGAGAAGAATGAAATACAACAGCAGCAAGCACTTGATGCTTTGTAGCAGCAGTTGGATTTTAGGGCAGCAATAGTTTTGAAATGCCTACTAGCAATAGTGCATTATTGGAGTAGGTTTGTGTGTGTGAGTGTAGTGTGACTATCCTAGTATCTACGGTATGTAGGAAATGGTTAGACTAGTGACATATAGGTAATATGTCAAGATAAGTAAATGTTTGGAATGAGAAAAAAACATATGAGTATATATAATGAGATGAGTAGGCATCCTAGGTAACAGGAATTGGTATAGACATTGGTAGTGTCTAGGTATTTATGTACTTAGCATAGGGTATGAGATATAGGCATGTGTGTAGGTAAGATAAGGTGCATAGGGTAATGGGATAATGGCTAGGGTATTGCATTGTAGAGGCTATGTATGTATATTATAGGTAGTTACATAAGGGTTTGAGCTAGTATGGCCTAGTACGAATACCTTAGTATGCAAGGTATGGATCTAAAAACTTAGGAATGACCTAATTTGACCTAGTTTAGTAAGGTATTGACCTAGTCGACCTAGTTTGACATAGAAATGACTTAGAAACCTAGTATCAAGCTAGTATAGCATGTTTATGATTTTAAAACCAAGTGACATTGATATTCTATATTTAGGTCTTCGAAGCACAGTATCGGATAGTGTTGGTACTTTACACCGAATTTCAGGCGAGTATATTTTCTGATAATTTTTTATTTATGATATCTTCTATGTTTCTTTTATCTACTGTAGATATCCTTGATTTTTTGACACATGGTTACACGGATTGGTATTTCCGGATTCCATTATGAGATGTTGTTTCTTGTATATCTTAGTATACTTGTGCAAGCCTTGTTATTTTTCTTGTGCATATATGGATACTGATTTTTGCAAAGGCTCGCGACCTTCTCGGGGAATCATGTTTCGTAATGTACCATGGTTTGATCCACTATACCAATTAGGGATGGAGAGTATTAGTGTAGATATATATGTGATCATATCCTTCTTGTGTATGTCTTATTCTTGTGAGTGTTAATCATGCACCGCTCGTATTATTAACCAGGCCATATACTCGTGTGCAAGTTCTCAAGCCGATCACATGTTGAAACTAGTGCTCACTCACATAGATAGTTTATTCTTGATTCTTGTACATGATACATCTTGCTCGTCTTTTCTTGTACTTACTTACAGCATTACTCATATCTTGTTATAATTCATGTACATGTCATATTATTTTGTATATTCTCTCTATTTACTGTTATATCTCTATCATTTACTGTAATTGTTATTAAAGGTGTACTTCGCTCCAATCCTGACTGGATATTTTTTTAGATGATTTAGATGATTGATGCCCGACCTACTACGGACCACATGATATAGTAGGAGTAGATCAGGAGACATTGGCTTATGAGGCATTAGCGTCAGCTGAGGAGATACTTGTAACGACTCAGTTAGATTATCTATTATTACTGGATTTGTCTCACATTATTTGTACTTGAAAGTTTTGGTTATGCAACAGATAATGGGTCCTCAAAATTTTGTAAGGGAATTTTTCTCAGATCCTACGAAAGGTTCTTGTAAAGATTGCTTGTTAAATTCCTCTACCCATAAAATTTGTCATTAAAGCCCATCGCTTCAAGGACTGCTTATTTCTATTCTCCAGTTGGAAATAATATATTTACAAAGATAGTTCATGTTCACATTACCTATGAACCGTTCTTTACAGTCCTTCCCCAATAAAGTTGACTAATCCTTAGAACCTAATTGTCTAAAGATCTCCTTATCCTGGTATCTAGTTAATTTTGTGTTAATTTATCATGCTCATTGTTCATGTCCATATTACCTCTGAACCTACCAATTTTGGAAGCATATTTGCCCCAAGAATTTTCTATTCCTAGTTTCCAGTTGAATTGTAAATGATCGATACATTCCAAAAAAAATATTCATGTTTATATAACCTCTGAATTGTTCATTGGAATTTTACTAATTTGCCACATTCATCTTACCTCTGAGCAAAAATGTTAGAAGACAACTATTACGTCCATAATTACTACTGATGGTGCTCTTGTTTCTAATTTATTATCTGTATCTAGTTTGGTATGTCAAGTATGATGAGTCTATAGTGAAAGTTTTCCAGAATGCCTATCATGTCCATATTTCCTTTGATAGTGCTAATTTTATAACTTATTATCTATACTCTAGTTGGGTAGCCATAAGATAATGGGTCTATATATAATCCATATGAAATATGACATTTTTCCACGACTACGTTACTCTAGCAAAATATCAAATTTTATTAATTTTTAGCAAACAAATATGCCAACAACAACAAAAATAAGAGAGAATTACAAGACCCTACAGATAATCTGGTGTTGTGCAGAGTTCTTCTATTCTTTCTTTAAGTCCTGGCCGAACTTGGTCAAAGAAAATTTTGGTAACCCGGATAGTTGTGCAATCCCTGATATTGTGTCTCCCAACGTTCGAAAAAATTTAAATATACACCCAAATACTGGCAAAACTCTGTCCACAAATATTCTATAAATAGGCATGGATTTCCAAATCCTTACACACCTCTTTTCTCATTTTTCTTATCCTATAGAGTGATACAAAGAGCTTTAACCTTCTTATCTCTAAGAAAAACTCCCCAGCCTTCTACTTCTAAGTGCGGTCTCAGTTAGAAGTCTGAAAGAGTTGTACAAAGCATCGCTCAAGAATTTTCTTTCTCTCTCTGAAGTTGTTGTGCTCTTTGGGTCAAAGCACAATTGTAGGAATAGCAAGCACTTCGGATTCAAAGCTTGTGTTCACTATTGTGACTATAGTGGATTCAACTCTGAGCAAGAGTTCTCAGGCCTGGACTAGTCCTCTCAGAGGAAATCAAGACAAAAGTCTCGGTATTTGTGTTTGCTCTCTAAACTTTTTTGCTTTAAATACTTATCTTATTTACAAATATATTGTTGGTCACAGCCTTCACATAGAATAATTTTTAATTGGATAAGATCTGTCAGCTGCACTCTATTCACCCCCTTTTAGAGTTTTCTAATGGTCCTTCAGGTCCTTGTGTATCTAAGCCTCGAGGTCAGCCACTACATCAGAGTAGTTGGAGCTCAGTAATCCCTAAGAGCATCAATAAAGGTTTAATCAAGCAGGTTCACTGAAAAGTTGACTACAAATAAAAAAGAGAACAAGTTAAAAAAAACTTGGTCGAATTTCGAATTCTGACTTTCCTTCTCAAAAGAACAGAACCTGTATGCGCATAAACACTTAGGCACATAGCAGTCTATGCACTCGTAATTACTATGTGCACAAAGTTAGACTATTTGAAAATTTTCTCAAATCAGATGCACTTTGACCAAGCACAAGTTATCTTATGCATGAAGACAAAAGTTGAAGTTAGGGGCATAAGTAGATTGTGCATAGTGTAGGACAACTACATATATTCAACAGGAAGCAGTGCCGCATATACTAAACGTTCATATACATGTTGAAGGTTTACAACGACAACCATGCGCGTAGTGGCTTGAATTCGTCTGTGCATTTTTTAGATGAGTTTTCTTACTCATGCGTCAGACGTTCTAGTACATAGATTGATAGGTTTTCCTAGCAGTTGAAAAAATAGGATTTTTTCACCCTCGATAGGGGCTTGGACATTGGCGTGGACGATCGATACCAAGTCTGGGGTTAGCTTTCCCTTTCCTTTACCCTTTCTCGATGACTTAACCGAAGAAGAAAAAGCTTTAGGTGTCGTTGCTATTATTGATCGGAAGTGGAAGAGAAAAGGACCTAGAAAAGTTTTTAGGAGTTAAAAATTTTTAAGAGAGTAAAGTTTTTTCTCTCTCCTCAAGGGCCTATTTATAGCTCTAGATGGCATGTCGCATAGGCCACTACGAATCCTCAAATCTTGTGATATATGGCTCATAATATCTATAGCTCCGGATAGAATATTGCACTGAAGGACAACGTTAAGAGGGTGAACACTTTCATCACCAAGCCACTCTGATCAATAGCTTGGTAGAAAGTATAGAACTGGGCTTGCATCTACCAGCATGAGCCCCCTTCTATTTTGTTATTGAAGACATGGTCTTATTTGGAAATCAATCTAAACTATGTAATCAACAACTGTGCCTTCACAGTTGGCAGCAAGCCTTGGCAGGAGAACAAAAAATTAGACATGCAAAAAGCCCAAGAGTCTTGTCGCTGCCGCCATAGCCCGCCGATGGAGGTGTTTTGAATGGGATTCAATCCAATCATCGTTGTATATGCCATGGCTATGTTGCCAGCCACTATCGAACTTCATCTCGGGGGGAAAATACAGCTGGCATATTGAATAGAAGGGAGCAACTTTGCTCGTTTTGAATAAGGTTCTCCCCCTCTTCATGATGCTCTGTCATGTAATGTGCTTGTTTAAGACGAACAAAAAGACTTATAATATCCTTTCATGCTCCATCTAAGCTCAAGTCATCTAATTTATTTCCTGCAAAAAGAGCACATTTTATTAGAATCAGAGAATTATGCGCATAAAAGCTATTCTCTAAGGAAGTTATGTCCAGAATGGATTCAATCTTGCTGCTAAAGAGTCATACAACATGTGTAACCCTGCCACATAAGGGGCCATGCGACAATAGCTATTTTACTGTCAGAAGAGATTTTATTTTCTCATTGAAGATAGTGTTCTCCAGCACATATTCATGATGAGTGTCCTACGACAACTGCATCTATGCGCATAGAGGAAGTTTTTGCTGTCAGTAGATTTTTACGTCGAAGTTGTACAGCAACAACTTTGCATTTCTAGCAGTATGTTGTGCTTGAGAACATGCACGATGATATCTCATGTGTCAGATCGTGCAAGAAGTATCTCTATGATCTAAAGACTTGGTAAAAAAGGAAAAATTGGGAACATTAAGATTCTATCCTCCTATTCTACCTGAAAAGATCACAGCTTCTCTCGCTTCCTAGCACACCTAAACAGCAATGTCGTGGAAGCACTATGCCTAACTCCTCCACAAGTTCGCCTGAGTCGGCTAAGTTCTGAACTTGACAAAGCATGATGTGAGAAAGTGACAGAATTTATCTGCCATCTACTGACCCCTATTTATAGTGGGAAGGGGTCACATAGGCGCATAACATAACAGCATGTGGCAAAGTCTTATGCGGCAAATTTCTGTTGAAACGGTCAAAAAAAGCATTTAATCAGCAAGATTTTCAGCTACTGAAATCGCATTTATCTGTTGACTTAGCCTTGATTCAAGCACCTATGCATAATAGTCGCCATGAATTTCGAGGAAAGTTCAGATTCCAAGAGAAAAAGTCAGAGCAACAGTATGGCGATGATGATATGCGTTAAAGGCTTATGCAACAATTTCCTTCCCCCATGCTTCTTTCAAAGTGTTTCAAAACATGTTCAAGTTATAAAAACTTTGAAGGGGGTCTTGTAGAAATATGGAAATTATAGTCGCATACAAGAAAGATGCATAGATGTTTGTACGTCAATTGACTATGTGCCAAATACAACCCTTGCCCAATGATGCATAATGACTTGTGAGGTACACTTTGAAGACTATGCGACAATGTTTTGAAGCAGTAAATTTTAGAACGATAGACGCATATGACCGAGCCATATAGCTGTTTTGCCAGCTCGTTGGAAAATGGACTATCTCGGGCAGTATGAAAATCACGGTTAAAAAAAGGACGTCAGTTCTTGCGTCAACGTAATCATTTCACTTTACAGATGCATAGAGTTGTTCTCATGTGGCAAAGCGTACTATGCGATATGTAAGTTGCAGTATGAAATAAAGGACCTTATGCATCAATGCGGCATCTTGTCGCATGTCATTACCTACTTGGAGAGCATGTGCTATGTGACAGCATTTCATGTGGCACGACCTAAATAGCTGAAGCCGCGTGGTGAACTATACGTGATAGGTGTGCACGTTCAACCCCACGAACTCCAGGTGCCCATGCGCCAACTTCAGCCTATGCGTCTCAAGGTCAGAAAATAGTGTATTTTTTACCTCAAGCACTCATAGCCATTTCTCGTGAAGAAATGCTATAAATATAGGGACGGTGCCTTCCTCACACACTCACAGAGACATTCATAGAGTCTACTTGCTGCCAAAAAAATTTCAGTAAGCCAGAGTTAGAAAACTTTTCCAATCTTCACCTTAGATCGTCAATGAAGTAAAGAAGTCGATCACAGACTTAACTTCCATTGCCCCAATTCCTAGATTTTTGTACTTAGAATTCATGTATAGGTTTCTTCTGGTATATTTCTTTCTGTAGGTTTTAACATAAAGGTTGTTTATACCTTTTTGTATCGAAACACAGAGCAGTGTCCATCAACTGAGGACAAAAAAGAAGACATGGAGTGGGTTTCTTATGCTTCAGATGTGAAAAGTTTTATTTATTCTGTGTTGTGTATGAGGCCAGATATTGTTCATGCAGTTGGAATGGTTAGTAGATATCTTTCCAATCCAGGAAGGGTACATTGGAGTGCAGTCAAGTGCACTCTGCGATACTTTCATGACACTGCTGATTGAAAGCTTTTATTTGTAGTGACGAGATGAAGCCGGTTGGCTATACTGACTATAATTCCCCTATATTTTATATGATTTTATCAATTTATTTTAGATTTTTGTATTCTCCTTATGTAATTTGTTAAAAAGGAAATAAATTTTAGTAGTGTGATATTTGTTAATAAACTTGTTATAGCCATCACATGTAAATTTTTACCAAATATGTACTTAAATACTAAAAAAATATTTTGGGGATTTTAGAGTTATTTTCATATTTTAATGGAAGTTCTACAAGTGTCATATATATATATATATATATATATATATATATATATATATATATATGTATATATATATATATATATATATATATATATATATATATATATATATATATATATATATATATATATATATATATATATATATTAATAAAAGGTTACCTTTATTGAGAGAAGAGGGTAATGAGAACATCCGACCTCATGGTAACAAAGACAAAGAAGAAAAAGAAAAGACAACTCTACTCTAAAGCCCAATGAGGAATAGACGGATGATGACGACAACTCGAAAGCGACTTCCGAAATTGTCGCTTCACCTCCCGAACCAAGAAGTCCGACCCAGCTCCACGCCCTTCGTATCGATGCTTGTTCCTGTTCTTCCAAAGCACCCAAATGATCGCACCAACCAGTGATCTCCGATGATGACTCTGACCCCGCCACCACCGTTGAAGGAAAACTAGAAAGTCACTATGCATCCGTGTCTGGAAGAAACCCCGGAACGCAGACCAAACCTTCTTAGCAAGATCCCTGTGGAAAAATATATGCTGAAGGGTCTCCCCATGCTCAACCTGACAGCAATGACACCTGGAAGCTAGATGGAATCCAATCTTCTGAATGATGTCATCCGTAGGAAGCCGGTTGTGGCAGACCCGCCACATCAGAATGCTCCACTTCGCCGGGATACACTTTCCCCATATATTAGAAAAAAGTGATGATGTAGGGTGAGACATCCGACAGCATCTCCAAGCCGCAGCCAACGTAAAAGAACCTTTTCGCTCACCCCAAACCAGTGAATCAGGAGCCGAAGTACAAGTCAGATTCGCCTCTCTGAGCCGCCCCACTGCCTCTACTCCAAACTGCTCCAAAAACAAAGATAGATCCCAATTGGCTGTCCAAAAAGATTGGATAGCCGGGCCACCATTATCAGAATTTTTCGCCCTAGAATCTCTGATATATGTGTCATATATATATATATATATATATATATATATATATATATATATATATATATATATGTGTGTGTGTGTGTGTGTGTGTGTGTGTGTGTGTGATAAATTATATACTTGTATGTATATAATGAATTATATATATAAGTGTGTGTGTATATATATTCGAGATATATGTGTATGGGTATATATATGTGCTTATATAAAGGGTTATATATATATATATATATATATATATATATATATATATATATATATATATATATATATATATAAAGGGTGGTATAAAAAAGGGTGGTATATATAGGTATATAATTATAGATATATTGAATGTATATATACTGAGTTTAATATAAAAAATAAAAATAAAACAAACCAACAACATCTTCTCACGAGAAGATACCAAACCGCATCTCACGAGATGCATAATCCTATAACTCCCACAGGGTCCAAGCACAGAAGCTTCACGCAAGTATGGAAAGGAAGGAAATCTCCTTACTTGGTAAACCGAATATTGCTCAAGATTTAAGCATATTTGATCCAAGTTTAAACCTGTGACTATCTTCTAGGGATTCCTTCATGGATTTGGATTAGAGGTTTAAAGACTCGGTATATAAGAACGCATATCAAACTTCCGAGAATACTCCGCACATAGAGCAACTCGTCTCTAACCAATCGAACTTAAGCTCCCTCACCTCCTGGCGAACCTCCCTGACAGCCTGCAACCGCCGCCGTCATCGAAGCTCGCCGGAGATTGCTGCACGACAGAAGCACAACCGCCCCATACCAAGAAAATCGCACACAAGGTAACCTCCTTCCTCATCATCGTACTTCCTCCATACACGATCGTTTTCGGTTCTACAAATTGCTATGTAGAGCCTATATAAACCCCTACATTACCCAATAAGTAGTTTCGTGTGGTGACGATCCATCGAGTCGAAAACTCGATTCAAAATTCCCTAAAAATACAATTTTACGACAGTTTAAAACATATTCGCATACCTCTGTTTAGAGGATGTTTCCCGTCAACCCAATATATTTTTCACAAAACTATTTGAAAAATAATTTAGATTACTTGTCGCACAACAAAACCTTTCTTGTAGATTAAATTTTTATTTATTTTACAGAAAGATTTTTTATTCCGAAGTTTGTAAAAAAAATCAGATTCTTAAAACAAAACTTAGAAAAAAATTCCGATACGGCGTGTGCCCCAAAAAATTGGACGACTTGCTCACAACCCATAGGCATTGAAAGGTGCGTATGGATATTGTCGATGTGTGGGAACTGACGGGACTCGATTTCGTTGTGCGTGCGCAACGAAATCAGTGTGTATCCGTCAAGATACCCAGTATCGACCATTTATAAATTAGGCCATAACTTCTTGTACAGTCATCGGTTCGAGACAAAACTTGCGCCAACATGATCGAATCGATTTTTTGGTCCTGTGTGCCAAGTTTGGTCTAATTATGAGAAGGTCGACCGGAACGCCTTTTTGGCGGGTCCCTGACCCGATCCAACAGACAATTTTGTGCATGACTCACCAGAATCTAAAATTGGACATACCGTTGAGTTCATCTCGACAAACCGGACTTGTAGACATGTATTTCGACGACTTTAGAGACCATAGGTACTGGCATGCGTTTCGGTACAAAATGGGTCCAACGACGAACATCGTTTTGATCCGAAATTATGAATTTTCTCCTGTGTCTAGAATTGGACTTTTGGATAGGCGATTCATGACATATCTTTTACACCAAGAATGTTCTTAATATTTGTTTCAGCATCCGGAGCTGTTTGAGGATTGTGATTCTTTTGATGTTGATTCTGACTATTGGATTGCTACTCTTCGCACCACCACCAGGCAAGATACCTTGCCACCATACTCTGTGATTACTTTTACTTTATTTTAGTTATTTATATTCAACATTATTTATCTGTTTTCAGTATTGTATCAATGTGCGTCCAAGTCACACTTGGGTCCAAGCGACTGTATTGGTCGTTTTTACTGTTTTTATTCTATTTTGCATTGGCATAGTTCTAGTGACCACCCATTGATGTTGAGGTAATGGTATATCTCATATGGCCTTGACACATTATTACCACGTGATGTGAGCCACATGAAGGACACACACTCACATAGTCGGCTGGCTACCGATACGTATGAGGCGTGCGACGGCTAGGAGTAACTGCCAATAGAATTGCATGCTAGTGGACTTGGCACTAGAGGTTCATATGACTCATGGATGTGACCTACTGGCATTGGGTAGGGAGTACAGTTCCTTAATGTATGGGCTGTAGGAGCGTAAAAAGTGCTTCAAAGAAAGGGTCATCTCATTCATAAGTGATTGGTTTTTACGCCTAGCAGAGTGGGTAATCTCTTTACGCCCAAGACTAGGCTAATCAATTTACGCCTAAGCAGACTGATCATTTTACGCTTGGGTCTACACCTATGATTTTTACGCCAAGGACAGAGCAGCCTCTTCTACGCTGGACAAAGCGGTCAAATCTCGCATTTAATGCAAAACTTTGACATGAAGATATTAATGATGGCATTTACCACAGAATCCAACGGAATTTGTCTTTTATGTGAATTGAGCTACTTTACGCTCACTATATGTTTCTTTTACGCACGGAGTTTTACACGAGTCCTTACGCTCATAAAACAATGTGTGCGTAAAGTCTATTTGAGCCATTTTTACGCTCAAGGTTATTCAATAACCACTTTACGCGGGAAACCTATGTCAGAGCTATTTTACGCTCATCTTACTGCTTTACGCCCAGAGGATGTTGGGGCTATTTTTTATGCCCTATTCTTTCTGGCCAGTTTGGAACGTGGTTTGCCTACATGGCCTGTATGCCATATATTTCGAAGAACGTGTATACATGTATCCTATTCTCACTGAAATAATGGGACACGTGTCAACGTATGCAAAGGATGACTCTGATCATGGGTGGCAGTTGTTAGCGTAAAGACATATTTTGATGCTTTTTTACGCACAAAAGCTCCAGTCTATAAATAGACTCATTTTTTTCATAACAAAGGGACAGAGAGAACATGAGAGAATACAGAGATCAGAACTTCGAGATTTTGATTCTCCGGAGCATTCTTCTTCAACTTTTCTTTCAGAACAAAGTGAAGCAAAGCAGGAAAGCATTCGGCCTCGCCATCAGTGCCCAAGTGCGTCGATACCTTTCTAGTGAGTTAGTTCTTCCAAGTTGTTCTACTTCAAGCAGTGATCTTCATCATCATCATATGGTCCAAGGAACAAAGTGATCATTTACAGATCAGACTTCCATAGCAATACTTTTCCAGAATCAAATTTGTACTTCTTGTACTTTTTCTTGTTTTATTTTCAAAATCCAACTTTTGTTTGGCAATTTTGTTAAGTGAAACAAAATGACGACTCTGCTGGGGAGTACCTTCTCCTCTGACGAGGAGGCGATTGCTCAATATGATGATGTTTCGGTCGGTTCGACCAAGAAGACTCTGGTTGTGTACTTCGACCAGACTGCCTATGAAGAAATGCTCCGAACTGGGGGTGGTTCTCGCCACTCCAATGTTCAAAAATCTCGCAAAGTACGAAAAGTTTGGATTCCCAAATCTAAAGCGGTTTCTGATCTTTCTGTTGCTTCTGATGACAAGGGAATTCTTCCCACTCCTGTCGTAGGGGCTCCCGTTCGTAACGAGGCAGTCCTTACTTCAGAGTTGCACTCAAAGTGTGACGATTTATCTCCCGTTTGTAACGGTGAAGATAATCAGGTTTCACGCCCACTGCGTAAGAATCAAGTTTTATGCTCAGTGGGTAAGAACCAAATTTTACGCTCAGTACATAAGAATGAATCTCCCATTTGTAATGGGACAGACTCTAAAGTTTATGCTTCTGAGTGTAAGAATCAGTCTCCCGTCGGTGACGTGGTAGGCCCAAATAAATTACGCTCCTCGCGTAAAGCAAAATCTCCCGTCTGTGATGTGGTAGATAATCAATTTTCATGCTCCACGCGTAAAGGTAAATCTCCTGTCTTTGACAGTATAGATAAAATTCATAACGATGTGAATGTACCTAAACGTGTGCAGCGTAAAAATGTCGTTGGTAAAGCTTCTGTCCTGCACCAACAACCTTTTTATACTGCTTTACGCAAAGTACCAAACTTATAAATTACACACCATGAAAATGGAGTCCTTCGTGGTAAATCTCAAGATTTACGCACACAACTCCAAACGCGTAAAAATGTACAGTTTGGTTCTGCGAATGCAGCCAGTAATCTTCTTTATACACAAGAGACTAAACGTTTTTCTACCCCAAATGTAATAAAGAAGAATACTCCATCTGTTCCTTCTGATTTACGTGAATTGCTAATGCAAAAACGTAAGAACAGACAATCTCCGGTAATATTCCTCCAAGAAAAACATCATTGTGAATATCACCAGGTTGTGATCAACTGTTGTTGTTCGGCTTCGAAACGGTCAGTTTTTGATCGTTTAAGTTTTAACTCGCCTCAACATCAAGCTGAAGACCAAGAACATCAGCTGTCATATGTGTCAGTCAACATGGCATCTCATACTAACAGATGACGACATCCAAGAAGGAATATGTCCCAAATTCCAGGTCAACAACAGTTCAACAGGATTCTTGATTCCTTTGAAGGAGTATATCAGAATACTCGATCAAGAAGACGAAGACAATTGCAGACTTCTGATTCAGAAGCTGGGGGTACTCAATCTTTTGAGTCTGATACCGATAGTATGGATTCATACCTCTATACTAATCCCTCTATATCTTCAAGAGAGGTTGAATCCTACGCTGTTGGAGATGAACCTGAGACATCATCTGCTAATACGAAACAACGTCTCACTGTCGTGGAGCAATCATTGAAAGACATGCTTAACATGGTGCAAAGCATGCATCAGACAATTTTGAATCAGCAAACTGCTCAACCTACAGTAATAACTCCGGTACCAGTAGCAGCACAAACTCAAGATAGTCAAGGGGCTGATATACATTTAAATATTCAAGAGCCTGCTGTTAATCAAAATTTTGCATCTCCAGATCCCATCATTCCAGAAGATGTACCACCTCCAGTGGGGGTTACGGTACATCTAACGACTATTCAATCAAATGTGCTTCCTCAAACCAGTGAAGCCATTCAAGCAATGCGTGAACTCAAAGCACAGTTTGAAGTTTTGAGGCACAAAGATCAGCTCCAGAGGTTAGGTATTAAGCAACCTTATCCTCCTCATTGGAATGATGTACCCTTTCTACCGAAGTTCAAGCCACAATCCATGGTTTTATTCGATGGAAAAGCATCTCCCAATCAATATATCAATTACTTTGATATTGTGACTGTACACTTGCAGAAAAATGATGCTCTTCTCACTCGAGTGTTCATCGGGTGCCTGACAGGTTCAGCTTACGACTGGTGTCGTAGTTTACCCGATAATTCTATTTCGTCTTTTGACGAATTTAAGGCAATGTTTCTCTCTCGTTTCTATGAAGGAGGTATGGACATGAACATGTCTTCCTTGATAGAAATCAAACAAAAGGAGAAAGAAGATACTCGGACGTTCATTGAACGTTTTTGACAGGCTACTCTAAAGATGCCTCATGGTATGCCAGATTCAGCATTGATTGATACATGCAAGATGAATCTACGACCATCCATCGCTGTTTTTACGGATTCCCAGTTCTCAGATTGGGCTTCGTTTATCATAGCAGCAGTTTCTGCCGAGACCAATGGTAGGTTGGCTCATGAACATGGGATGATTTTTGCCTCAGATGATAGAGGAAAGAAAAGTAATCCTGGTAATAACCATGATAATCGTTATATGAAAGGAAAAGATACCCTCATGGTTAATCTTTCCAAGAACAAAACGATGTCGAATAATCAAGAATCTTCCAGGCCAAAGAAAGAATACTCTTTTGACGAAAGTGATATCCCAGGGATATTTCAGTGTCTGGTGAAGAGTGGCAAACTTCAGATTCCAGAGCCAAAAAGGCCTAACGAGGTGAATCTGACTGACAATCCCAAATATTGTATCTATCATAGATACATTAATCATGCTACCAGTGCTTGCTATGTCTTGAAGAAGAAGATCCAAGAGCTGATAAATGGTGGCGCTATCGCTTTAACCAATGATGACCATACGGTTACAACCAACATGGTCTCTCTTCAGTTTGGAGATTTTCCTCCACAGCAAGTCCCAGATGGAATTATCCCAATTCCGAAGGCGACGATAAAGATCGTGAATATTCCGCCTGCGAGAGAAGAAAATACAAGATTACTGCCACTCACATTAAAGAATGGTGAAATTATGTGGGTACATCCTGACTTAGTGCCTGAGTTGGAAAATGAAGGTAAAACTTTAAAATCCAAGAAGGACAAGAAAGTCAAAACCTGCAACATGATTTCTCATATTATTCCAGATTCTGATGACTTGGACCATCTATGGGATGGCCTTCCTTTAGAAGATAGACTAAAAGGACTGAACATCTATCCTCCAAGTCTAGCTCCTCCTAGCAAGCTCAAGCTTACTCATCAGCAGTGGTTAGCCATAAATAGTGTTCCTTTATACCGGGCACAACAAGTCTTTGCTGCTTATGAAAAAGTTCCAACAGGGATTTCTCCTCGTATCCTGAATCCTTCTCCTCCCTTAACTACAGAGACGTCTGTGCTTCATTCTCCTGTAGTTGTAGAGATTTCTTCCTCTTCCTGTGCTGAAACACCTGTCCAAAGTTCACTGCCTATCCACTTATATAGTCAGCAATCTGTTCTTCTCATGAGGAAGATGGGTTACGACTTTCAAAAGGCAGAAGGTTTGAATTATGATAAAGGAATACGTCTTCCTTTACAAATTCAAAATCAGAATTCCACTGCTGGATTGGGTTCTGAAGTTCCTCGTAACAACCCTTACAAGAAGAAGGCTAAGGGAAGAAAAACTAAATCCTGTAATATGGTACTTCCTTCTCCTGAGTCTGAAGAATAAACTTTTGCTGGTACAAGATCTGGAAAAGAGTACCACAAAGACTATGAGGGATCCTCCAAAGAAGCAGAAGATGTAGTAGAAACTTTACCAGTTCAACCTTCTCATGTTCCTGTTAAACCGCCTGTGGTTGAAAAGGGAAAACAGAAGGCAGTACGCTTTGATATCCCATTGAAGTCTGCTTCCAATCAAGGGGTGGTGATGAAGCCTTACAAGTTTGACATTCTAGCTCAGTTAGCCAATACTCCGGCTAGACTATCTATATTCGAACTGCTTCGCCTTTCCAGAGAAAGCAGAGAGACTTTGAGCGAAGCTTTACTTCAAGCAGATTCATGCTTGGCTCAGCTCAAGACTCCTGATAATATACCAGTGTCATGTCCGCAATGCCATAGTGTGATGGAAGCAATTCCCAACATCACCTTTACACAAGAGGATATGCTATTGAAACACAACAAGCATGATAGGCCTCTGTGTTACACTGGATATATCGGATCTACTGAAATTGACAGGATTTACATTGATCCTGGGTCTTCAATTAGTATAATTCTTCAGAGTATGCTAAGACCTCTGAGGATTCCTACTAGTGAGCTGACTTACACTAGTTCTACGATAGTCGGTTTTAACTCTGGCAAGAGCAAACCACTGGGGAAGATTCGTCTACAGATTCAGATTGGTGATCTGCGAACTATGGTAACTTTCTATGTTATCAACTCGGACGTATCCTACAATATTCTTCTTGAAAGACCGTGGATTCATGAGCACAATATTGTGCCTTCAACTCTTCACCAATGTTTCAAATATGTGGACTCCCAAGGAGTTGTGAAAACTGAGTTTGCTGATATTAATCCGTTCAAGGGTGTCGAAGCCTACTTCTCTGATTCAAGGCTTTATAAACAAAAGCATGTGAAAGATATATCAGACATGGCTGAAGATCAATCATTATCTGAGGATCAGTCTATTAATGAAGATCCGCCAGAGGAGCAACCTTTGAAGATCATAGTCAAGGGACGAATCCAATCCCAACATGTCAATGATCAACCTTTGATGATCAAGGTTAAAGGAAGAACTCAAACTTCATCTGAGGAATCAATAAATATTCCTGCTAAGAGCCAAGTTTAACCTTTTATGATCAAGGTCAAAGGACATACTTCTTGTATAAATGACCCAGAACTACCATTGATTGTCAATCTTGGCAAATCTACACTGAAGACGGATGATGGTCCACTGTTGATTAATCCGAAATATAGCAATCAGACTGTAAATGATGTAAATATTGATCATTCTGTACTTTTTGATATCAATGAAGATTTTATGTTCGAGTATATGGCTGTCAAGTTTATTGAGAGAATGACTTTATCTTCTGATAATCAAAGTCATCAATATAAAGACAACATAGAACCGGAAGAAACTTTATACATTGATCATAAGGAGAATTCTTTCTCTCCTTATACAAATGTTGGACCGTATTCTCAAAGGTTCCTAACATCTTCTCCTTATCTTCTACCTGTGGCCGCTTCATTACAAGCTTGCGTAACTTTTAGACGTCATGAAGAATCTTATTTCGTGGTTCCGTCTGATAAAAAAAACAAGCGCCAAATTGTGTTTGGCCTGGCTAAAAATATTCATGTTGCTCAGACAGATGAGCTGAAGGATAAAGACAAAGGAAGGATCCGAATTGACAAATACAGTCAACAATCTATCAAGATCATCCAGAACATGGGGTATGACTTGAAGACTATGCAAGGTCTCAATCAAGGCAAGGGCAGACGATTACCATTATGTGGTGATCCGTTTTACCAGAAGACTCGTCATGGGTTGGGATATGACCCGTCCCACATGTTTTATGACGATATACAAGAAAAAATTTCTTCCAGCTCTTCACAATTATCAGATTCGGAAGAAATTCTATTCATCGAATCCGATATATCTCGTTCCTCATATTGTGAATCTGGGCAAATATTCTCAGTCAATATGGTTCAAGCCGATGATGAATCAGAGCCATTTGAGAATAATCCTTGGGCTCAACAGATGGATACTCAATGGAAACTTTGTTTTGAATAATGACAGCCACCTACAGAAGATGAGGTTATCCAGATTGATGTTGGAGATGGAGTTACGTCCAAACCAATATTCATCAGTAAGAATCTTTCTGAAGATGAAAAGGAAGAGATGATAAAACTTATAAAAGATTACATTGACATCTTTGCATGGAGTTATGAGGATATGCCATGGCTAGATCCTAAAGTTGCTACTCATAAACTCAACATTTTGCCTAATGTCAAGCCTGTAAAACAACAGCAACGGCGCTTTAGACCAGATATGATGGATGCAATTGAAGTAGAAGTCAAAAAGCTGATTACATGTGGCTTTGTTCGTGAAGAACAACACCCAGATTGGGTGGCCAATATTGTTCCTGTTATGAAAAAGAACGGAAAAGTCCGAGTTTGTATAGATTATCGAGATCTTAATACGGCTTGTCCAAAGGACGAATTTCCACTTTCAATTACTGATGTCATGATAGACAATACATGTGGTTTTGAACGCATGTCTTTCATGGACGGATTCTCAGGATACAATCAGATCAAGATGCATTCAGAAGATGAGAAGCACACCACTTTTCGTACACCTCTTGGGGTCTACTGCTATACAGTTATGCCGTTTGGTCTTAAAAATGCTGGTGCCACGTATCAACGGGCTATGAGCAATATCTTTCAAGAACATCTACGAAAGATAGTTGAATGCTACGTGGATGACATTGCTGTTAAAAGTCGGTCAAAGAATGATCATATTCAGGACTTGAAGATAGTATTTGAATTAATGCGCCAACATCAATTGAAAATGAACCCCACTAAGTCTTTCTTTGGGGTTTCTAGTGGCAAGTTTCTAGGATTTGTCATTACCTCTCAAGGTATCCATGTTGATCCTGATAAGATTAAAGCAATTCTTGAAATGCGTCCTCCTCGTAATCTGAAAGAACTCCGTGGCTTTCAGGGCCGTATTGCTTATATCAGAAGATTTATATCTAATCTTTCTGGGAGATGTCAACCTTTCTCCAGTCTATTAAAGAAAGGAGTATCTTTCGTCTGGGATGAAGCATGTCAAAAAGCCTTCAATGACATTAAGCAATATCTCACAAACCCGCATGTTCTGGTACCTCCGGTGATAGGAAGACCATTTTTGCTATATGTTCGAGCCTTGGATCATTCACTTGCGCTTTTCTGGCACAGAAAAGTAATATGGGTCATGAACAAGCAATATATTATCTGAGCAGAATGATGGTCGGAGCTGAACACAGATATACTCCTGTGGAAAAGGAATGTCTAGCTTTGGTTTTTGCCGTCCAAAAGACAAGGCATTATGTCACTGGACAGACTATTCATGTCATCTCCAGAATAAATCCCATTCGGGTATTGATGAGAAAACCGAGCATTCTTAATTCCAGGTTAGCTACCTGGGCAATGTTGCTCACTCCTTATGATATGATTTATGTGCCTCAAAAATCAGTGAAGGACCAAGCTTTAGCTGATTTCTTAGCTGCTCATCCTATACCTGAAACTTCGAAGTTATATGAAGACATTCCAGACGAAGTAGTAGATTGTAACATGACTTTGAAGAATGATATATGGCAATTATATTTTGATGTAGCATCACGAGTGGGACCTAAAGGCAATATTGTTTCTGGGGTTGGAATTGTCTTGGTTTCTTCTGATAAAATGGTCATATACCGTGCCTATTCTCTTAATGAGCCATGCTCTAACAATGTAGCATAATATAATGCTATATTGATTGGTCTCCAAGTAGCAAAACAATTGGATATTAAATTCTTAGAGGCTTATGGAGATTCTCAATTGATCGTTAATCAAGTTAGAGGGACTTATGAAGTCAGAAATCCTGATCACATCCCCTATCATCAAGTAGTAGTCGAGTTGGTCCTATCATTCAAAAGATTCTTTATTGAATTTGTACCACGTTCTCAGAATGTGGAGGCTGATGCTCTTGCCAGTTTAGCTGCAGACTTGGCTGTCCCAATCCGAAGGCAAAATACAATTACTTTGTTGGACCGAGACTTGTTCTGTGTGAAGAGTAATCTGTATATTGAACAAAGTTATATTACAGAGTCAAGTTCCCAGCAGAAAGATTGGAGAACTCCATTCATTGATTATGCAGTTCATGGGATTTTGCCTGAAGATCCTAAAGAAGATGCATCAATTAAGAGACGATCATTTCGATT
This sequence comes from Iris pallida, assembly GCA_029216955.1. Lineage (NCBI taxonomy): Eukaryota > Viridiplantae > Streptophyta > Magnoliopsida > Asparagales > Iridaceae > Iris > Iris pallida. The sequence continues at coordinate 5,022,676 of JANAVB010000197.1, read as the reverse complement.
CTATTATGATTCGTCTTTACATATGCTATATCGTCGTTCATATGATGGACTCTTGCTGTGCTGTCTCTCAGAAAGTGAAGCCAAACAAACACTGCATGAGGCTCATGATGGTGTCTTTGGTGCTCATCAACCGGGTCCAAAGTTGCAAGATCGCATTCAAAAAATAGGGTATTATTGGCCCTCTATGATAGAAGATGCTATAGACTATGCCAAAAGATGTAAAGCATGTTAGATTCATGCTGATTTTATTCATCAGCCGTCAAAATTTCTACATCCTACAGCAGCCTCCTGGCCCTTCGAAGCTTGGGGTATGGACATCATTGGTCCTATTAACCCTCCTTCTGTCAAAGGACATCGGTTTATACTAGCTATAACAGATTACTTTTCGAAGTAGACAGAAGCAGTTCCCCTTGCGGAAGTGAAAACATCTAATGTGATCAGTTTCATCAAGCACCATGTCATTTATCGTTTCGGGATTCCTCAACGGATAATTCATGACAATGGTCCACAATTTACCAGTCAAGCATTTTATCGATTCTGTGACAAGAATCGAATTCAGAATTTGGCTTCTACAACTTATAATCCAGCTGCTAATGGTTTAGCTGAAGCTTTCAATAAGACAATCATTAAACTTCTTAAAAAGTTTGTCTCTTCTAATAAACGTGATTGGAATGAGAAACTTGGAAAATATTTATGGGCTTATCGAACAACAGTCCGGACTCCTACTGGTTTTACACCATTCTTATTGGTTTATGGATGCGAAGCTGTTCTCCCATTGGAAATCCAGATCCCTTCTCTACGAATAGCCATTGCTAATGAGCTAACTACAGAGAATAATGATCGCTTACGACTCCAGAAACTTGAAGGATTGGATGAGAAGCGTCTTCAAGCACAACAGCACATTGAACTATATCAAGCCCGCATATCTCGAACTTTCAATCGTAAAGTTAAAGAAAGGGTATTCAAAGTTGGCGAGCTTGTATTAGCTGTTCGGAGACCAATGGTCATTACTCACAAAAGCAAAGGGAAATTCCTAGCAAAGTGGGAAGGCCCGTATGTAATTGAGTCCGTGTTCTCCAATGGTGCCTATCGGTTGTCAAAACCCAATGGAGATCTACTCATGCTGTCGATCAATGGCAAATTTCTTAAGAAATACTATGTATAAAAAGAGAAGACAGAACAAAAAATAAAACTTCTTTTATTATTATTTTTGTTCAAGCTAGAAGACTAAGGACGAGGGCCACTCCCTTTGTTATTGAATACATAGTCGGCCAATGCATTGAAGGCGTCGTTTCCTGAACTCATAAAAAATTTGCAGACAGCCATCCTCGACGCTTCTTCTTCAGGAGTTTTCCTTGGCTCTACTAAAAAAGCAAGGATGTCTTCAGGTGGCTTGGGCGCAGGAGAGCTTCCACCTATTTCGGTTGAGCCTGATGAGCCTGATACAGGGGGATCAACGGGGAACGTATCAATGATGCCCTCGATTTTCTGCGGGACTTCATTCTTTTGCTGAACATCCTCGGAAGACATTTCCAATAGAGGTGCAGAAATAAGAATAGAATGATTATAGAGAATTCTCACCTATTTATAGAGGAGGATTATTAATGAACTAGTCTCTGAAATTGAGAAACGACTTTTTATTTTCGAAAAGACTCGTCCGTTCATGTTACCAGGTTCATCCATTTAATTATGGAATTGAATCGTCCTTTCTGTTCCCAAGAAATATGCTGATTCATCCACCATTTTGACGTATATGCTCACAATATCTGTCTTCTTATTCCCCAGCTACCAAGGTTTGGTTAAGCTGACTTCTTGTTTCCGGAGAAAGGGATTTTATATCTTCTATTTTTATCAATTGATTAGAAAGTGGAATTCGCTATTTATCATGTTTCCATGACCTCTGAATAAATACTAAATCTACTTTCTTTTCCTATCTATCACTTCTATTTGACCTCTGCATAGATATTAATCTAATTTTCTTTTGATTTCATATATGCTATTATGTCCATATTACCTCTGATAGTATCATATGCTCTAAAACAGAAAATAAGATTTCATTTATCTATCATGTCCATATTACATCCAGATAGATACAAATCATTGATCATAGAAGAATCATCATTTTCATTCCCATATCATCAAAAAGTCTATTACATTTCTTAGACTTTCTTACAAGTTATAATGGAAATCTCTTACATTCTTGGATTTTCATTCTATACACCAACGATAACCTAATAGAGATCTATTTCTTCTTTGATCTTCTTTGACGGATTCGTTGTTGGTGGCAGTTCCTGACTGTCTGAGCTCCAGTGGCAATCAGAACAGCAGGAATCAAACTCTGGTCTTCTCTCTCAGACGAGAGGAGAACCCCAGAGTATGGCAGCCCGAAGGCGTGTTGCTGCCAATATAACTGGTGGATTAGTGGCGGCACCTCAAAGGAGATAGGAATGTATCCAGCATTGGGATACGATTCCTAGTTCTGCCGTGAAAGGAACTCTACTACCCGATTTCTCGGGGTAGAGTTGACTCCACCATCCAACTCTCCGTGTATAAAGGCTCTTCCTACCAACAGAGGAAGACCCTTCTATCTCACGAAGAGTTCTAAGTTGTCTGATTCGCGCATCAAAAGCGCATGAGCTCCCTGATGTTGATGTCAGAAGAACGCTCCTCACAACGTCAAAATTGCCAATGCCGGTTCTGGAAAAGCTGCTCAGCCAAACTTCTGCAGAAAACAACAAAGAAGAAGTGTTTTAAAAACAGAAGTATTATCAGATGCGTATTAAACGCTAATTAAAAACAGATCACAAGGCTTTTTACGCCAGTGCTTCAGCAAGGCTTTTTATGCCAGTGCTTCAGCAAGGCTTTTACGCCAGTGATTCAGCAAGGCTTTTTACGCCAGTGCTTCAGCAAGGCTTTTTACGCCAGCAATCAGCAAGGGTTTCTACACCAGTGCTTCAGCAAGGCTTTTACGCCAGTACTTCAGCAAGTTTTTATGCCCGTCAAGAATTTACGCTCATGAATAGATGTTTTCAAACAAAAAAATTCGAAGACAGATATTTGCTTATAATCGGACTTACCATTTGAGTCGAATGGTTTGGCTCTAATGATGGTCGAATCTGCGTCTAATGACTGGGCATACAAAAGAACACTGTGGGAAAGCTTGGCCATCCTCATTTGTTGGAGAACAACATCACAGAAAGTTATCTTCAGAGGAATGAGTACGAGAATATATGAAACATTCTTGGCTATTTATAAAGGCTGAAGAACTGTTGGGATGAGTCTATTTCGGGGGAAGATCCTATTTAAAGGCTCTCATAACCACAAGACAGACGCCACGTGTCAGGTTTGTTCCTTGGGAATGAACAACCATAGAAGCAGTCAAAATAAGTGTTGAACAGTTGAGATTAACATCAGATTTTATTTATAGAAAGGGGGGAGTGGACCCCTACATATAAGAGAGTCGCAATACATAAAATTTCATTTTCCCTCTCCTTCGTTGGACTGACGAAGGGAAGCACCTAACTCACGCATGTTGTGAATCCCGGAGCGACGCATCAGATTTAAAAATGCTTCTGCATCTCCTGAGCCTTCATATGCAGTCGGAGGACCACCATCGATGCGACTGAAGACTGCTGGAGTTAATCCGAAGCACGCTACAAAGTTGCGTGCTAGCTCAAAGTCAATCCTTGAGCCCGAAGCCTCTTCATTGTTAAATCTCCTTCTTGGACGCCATGTCACTATGAAGATGAATGACAAGAGTGAAGAATTTCTCCTCATTTATACGGTTAAATCAACTCTCCATATTCCTCATCGGAAACTGTTCATTATAAATGCAAACTTGGGGAAGCGAAAAGGCATTCGAAAGTTTCGAAAAAGAAATTCATTATGACAATTAAGTGTTGACCGACACTATTGGAAATTACGCCGACTGTTGGACATCCCCGCTTTTATGCGGATGGCTGTTGCGTATCCCAAATTTTACGCTGGCAGATCAAATCTTAACTTTTACGCTTCTGTTCAAAGTGTTTCAAATTTTAGAGATATTTTGAAAACTTTGAAGGGGGTCTTGTAGGAGCGTAAAAAGTGCTTCAAAGAAATGGTCATCTCATTCATAAGTGATTGGTTTTTACGCCTAGCAGAGTGGGTAATCTCTTTACGCCCAAGACTAGGCTAATCAATTTACGCCTAAGCAGACTGATCATTTTACGCTTGGGTCTACACCTATGATTTTTACGCCAAGGACAGAGCAGCCTCTTCTACGCTGGAAAAAGCTGTCAAATCTCGCATTTAATGCAAAACTTTGACATGAAGATATTAATGATGGCATTTACCACAGAATCCAACGAAATTTGTCTTTTATGTTAATCGAGCTACTTTACGCTCACTATATGGTTTCTTTTACGTACGGAGTTTTACACGAGTCCTTACGCTCATAAAACAATGTGTGCGTAAAGTCTATTTGAGCCATTTTTACGCTTAAGGTTATTCAATAACCACTTTATGCGGGAAACCTATGACAGAGCTATTTTACGCTCATCTTACTGCTTTATGCCCAGAGGATGTTGGGGCTATTTTTACGCCCTATTCTTTTTGGCCAGTTTGGAACGTGGTTTGCCTACATGGCCTGTATGCCACATATTTCGAAGAACGTGTGTACATGTATCCTATTCTCACTGAAATGATGGGACGCGTGTCAACGTATGCAAAGGATGACTCTGATCATGGGTGGCAGTTGTTAGCGTAAAGACAGATTTTGATACTTTTTTACGCACAGAAGCCCCAGTCTATAAATAGACTCATTTTTCTCATAACAAAGGGACAGAGAGAACAGGAGAGAATACAGAGATCAGAACTTTGAGATTTTGATTCTCTGGAGCATTCTTCTTCAACTTTTCTTTCAGAACAGAGTGAAGCAAAGCAGGAAAGCATTCGGCCTCGCCATCAGTGCCCAAGTGCGTCGATACCTTTCTGGTGACTTAGTTCTTCCAAGTTGTTCTACTTCAAGCAGTGATCTTCATCATCATTATATGGTCCAAGGAACAAAGTGATCATTTACATATCAGACTTCCATAGCAATACTTTCCCAGAATCAAATTTGTACTTCTTGTACTTTTTTTCGTTTTATTTTCAAAATCCAACTTTTGTTTGGCAATTTTGTTAAGTGAAACATGGGCCACGCATGCACTTTCCTACTCCTGATCCTGCTGGCCTCTGACATTCCATGGATGTTATGCTTTGAGGTCCCTGGTATCCCTTGAGGGACCATACCGATCCCCCTGTAGCCAGAGTGCACATACGTTAAAGGTTTGTTCTTAACTGCATTATCACTGTAGAACAGTTAGACACCCTATTGCATGCATCCCTCTTTTACTTATTATATATCACAGTATATACGGCATGTTCTTTTATTATATCTTGTTACGTCCTGCTGAGGACCTGGTGATCTCTCCAGGCATAGACGATTTCTCGTAGGAGTACGGTTCAACATTGGATCCTTCCTACATCGATGACGAGGCATCTCCCACTGATATCTTGCTTACTTTATTACTTTGAAACTGTTTGAAACATGTAGTGGACACCTTTATATTTCTTTTCTTTCTATTTTGAGGAGGTCAGACTCCATTTATTTGAGACTATTTTTCATAGCTGTTTGGTGTGGGTATGTCCACCCTGCTATCTCTTGACATGTTTATTATTTTATTTGGACTTCTTATATCTTCTGTATTAAGCTGTGGATGGGATATAGTTTTGTTATATTTTGGCCTGTAATTTATTATTATTTACAGCTTATGTACATATACGAGGTTTCCATATATTAGAGTATTCTTCGTATATGTGCAGCTGGCATGTCTACGTACTTGGTCTTAAGTAATTTAGGACTGGGGCGTTACATGTTTTTGTGATAGTCCATGCAGGTCAGAAAATATTGTTGGGTTACATGACTGTGCCCAACAAGCTTGCATCTAGGAATAGGAATAATATCTCATCCACGATTATTACCTCCCTTGACTTCAAAACTTTCAAATTCTTTGATTTCTTGTATCGTCTCCTATATAACCTTTCCTAACGTTATCCTATTTTCATGCCCTCGGTATGAATCTACGAAGTGGACACACCCTTACCTTGGAACCCAGAGCTGGTGATACGACTACCCAAGAGGAGCAGAATCCTCTGATGACCCCGGTGACACTGTATCATCCAAGACAGCAGCAGGCTACCACGATCCCATCGACGGTACACCGGAAGACTCAAGCACCCCCAGCAAACCAGACTGAGCAGACCACTACATTACCTATAACAGAGAATGTGCCCTCTACCATACCACATCAGCCAAGTCATGTGACTCAATCAAATCAGAGAACCCCATCTACCCAGCAGTATCCTCAAGATATGGGACCCCAGACAGAACAATCTGACCAACAGATCCCAGCTTCCCTGCAAGAATATATGCCACCTCCTCCTTAGTCCCCACCATCCATGTCAGTTCCTTACTCTAATGAGGATTCAGTGGCAAGGTTCTTGCGAAGGTTATTACAAGTGCATCAATAACAGAATGAGCTTACAAGGAGTATTATTTTTGTAGCCTTAAACCAGACTCTATCTACCCTGCCAGCCTTAGTACCAGCTAGAGAGACTCAGAACGGGCCGAATAGAGATCCTGAAGCACAACAAAAACACCCTAGAGTATCACCATATCCAGATAAGGAGCTTCCTACATGTCGCTCCTGCCATAGGAAGGGTCACGTTATGAAGGATTTTTGTCGTAGATTGGGACAGTGTATGATTTATGGTTCCAATTATCACAAAGCTAAAGATTGTACAGGGACACAGTATACCTCACAGCAGCAGCAAGGAGAAGGACTATACAGGGCTCGAGAGAAGCCTGCCTATGTCTACTGCGGGAAGAAGGGACACGTCAGTAAAGATTGTCGCATTCGTCTTGGTTTATGCTTAAGATGCGGATCAGGACAACATATGATTAAAGATTATCACGAGCCATGAACCCAAGTGCATGCTCAGCAGACCCCGAGGCCAACAGCCTAGCACTTCCCACACCTTGACCGGTTCAGCATGTGCTGAGGCTCATGACATCAGCAGCAGGAGCACCTCGTCCACCATTACCTCCATAGCGAGTTCAGCTCCACAGGGCCAGAGCACAGGGCACCACTCAGAAGCACGAACATAATTTTAATTAGCATTAGCAGATGCAGAACCTAAAAGGGAGGTCATAACAAGTATGGTTTTAGTTGCTACGTTTTTGCATTATTTAACACTGGAGCCACACTGCACTAGTTAGTCATAAGCCTAGCCATGCATTTTCTATCTTGAATTACTCATCCCTTCATTGTTTGCCATGAAATATAAAAGAGCAGAACAGTTTTATGGGAGGACTGGACTTTTACTTCACGTTACAAACTCGCTTGTACAAAGAAAGCCTAGGGACAAAAACCTAGGTACAGCAGTCTAAGTAAAATTGTTTATTTTAGATTCTGGGAGATGACGATAGAGGCTCGGGAAGGCGACGGCAGCCCTGCCTTACTCCTTGGACGATCGGTATGCAGCCTTGGCTCCTGTGAAGAGATGGTTGGCGTTGATGAAGAAATGCTCTTCTTGCTCTCCCTCTATTACTCTTCTGGCTTCTCTCTCTCTGTGTGTGTATTTTTTTCTCTCTGATTACTGGAGGAGTCTCTCTGTATCTTTTTTTTCTGATCATGTATATTTCGTAAGGGAATGGCACCTTGCTATTTATAATAGTGGGGCATCATTAGGGTTTGGATGATTACTCATTCTTTAAGTGGCGGCAGCATAATGTATAATCAATCTGGACCATTAGTTTGAGGCATGAAGGATCTGAGCCATAAATGGGGATAGTATTGAATCCTGTGAATGATTAATGCTGATTGCTTTAAATCTTCATGATTGGTTATGTCAAGCTTGATTTTCTCACCACGTTTCCCATTGGCTTGATCATGAATGATATGACCTGATCTCATTAATTATGAGGATAACGTTAAATATGGTCATTGGGATCCGGTAAATCTCTGATTGGTCTGCATCCCATAATCATCCTTGCTAAGTCGTGGGGACCATTGAATCCCTGCCACGTGTCTTAATGGTGGACCCTGTCAGAACCGTATGATATCCATGAACCGTATGAGACAGCGTCTCAGTGAGCCGCATAGGTATAGTACTTGCGAGCCGCATGGGGTAGTTTCTCAGTGAACCGCATAGGTGTAATACTTGCGAGCCGCATGGGATGGCTTCTTGGTGAGCCGCAGGAAGATGATTCTCGCCAGCCGCATGAAGCTGTTCTTTAATGGAGCCGCATGGGAATAGCCACGTGTCAATCTCGGATCGTGTCAGAGATTTTCTCCTATTTCCAAAGAGTTTGTCATTATGACAGGACCATTATGACACTTCGTGTCAGAGCCGTCAACTGTCAAATCATGGCAGAGCATTGAATAGGGCCATTACTCAATGGCCAGCTGTGTGAAGGGGTCCCATGGGGACACGTGGTGTTGATCGAGCCGTATATCTCTGTTGGTCGTATGTGAGCTGCATATACTTCTGAACCGCATGCGGCTGGAGGGCTCTTTGAACCGCATAGGACTGTCCCTATATAATCCGCATGGACTCTCCTGCCCCGAGCCGCATGAGACTAAGAGTCTTTCTGAACCGTATGGGACTGCTCCTGTATGAGCCGTGTGGGGTTCTCCTGTTTCAAGCCGCATAGATCATTATTCTGATATTTTCTATGCTTCTACAAGACCCCCTTCAAAGTTTTCAATTTGTAAAATTGAAATACTTTGAATAAGAAGCATGGCCTTTGTTGACCGTATAGATGATTCAGCCGCATGGATTTATCTGGCCGTATGAGCTGTTAGGCCGCATAGACTTTTTGCCACGTGTCCCAACCACGTGTGCAAATCTTCTGCATTAACTGCCCTTGATTCGTTTTTTGAATTAACGCCGCCTCTTGGGGGAAGATCCGTTGCTTACTACACAAGAGGAAGTAGTGAGGGAAGAACAGCCTCCAGCTTTGTCTGGTCCCTCACGTAAACGAGTCAGACGCGAGTCTTCTAACAACAGAGCGACCTTTTCCGTGAAGAGAGCTGCCGTTAGGTCTCATGGATTACTTATTACCGAAAGGGGTGAAGGTGCAGACAATGTTCCGGAGGTAAGACCAAGTCGGAGCCATCTCTTTATTATGGTTTTCTTTTTCTTGGAGATATGATCTGGCCATTTTTTCCTTTATAGGCGTCTGACGAACCAGGCTCTCCTGATCCATCTACTGCCCTGGCGTTGATCCGGCCCTTGCTGCTTTGATTAGTGATATATGTGCCGCGGTCCTTTCTGCGGGGGCTCTCTCAGCGGCAGCTGGAAGCTCCCAGGTTGCTGAGGCTTCGGCCCGGAGCGACTAAGGTTTCCTCGGGCCCATCTCCGAGACTGCTGAACTTCAGCAAGGCGACGCCGATCTCGTTGCATCCCCTCCCGAGGGTGCAGGGGCGGAGGAGTCTATTATACCTGACTCGGAGACTGTTGGTGAAGAGGCTGCGGTGGCTGTAGGTGAACTTCAGCCTCCACACTCCTCCACTGGTAAGATAAGCCAAATATTGACTAGTGAGGGGGCTTATTTGCTCTATCAATATATCCTCCGGGTCAAATCGATTCATGGTTGCCTTGGCCCTACAGGTCCTGACCCTCTACTTCCCACCGCGGATGTTCTTGGAGAAGGCTCGATGATCTGGGAGAAAGGAGCGTTTCCTCTCCTTCGCCGTCTCATGTCGAGGGGTCTCCCGCCAGCCCCGGGCAGATGGAAATGGAGCTGGCAATGGTCTCCACCTCATCCTCTGCTGATCATACGGCTCCGGAGATTGACCTCTCGACCCTTCCGAGCATTCAAGTTCTGCGGGCCGCTGAGGAGGAGTTGGCCGCTGTTCATACGTCCTTCCGTACGGAGTTTGTTTCTCTTGTGGCAGGAGCAGCAGACTCTGTTGCATCTTCTTCAGCGTTGCCAGCTACACTCCGGATGACACCGGCTTCCTCGGAGGCTCTGGACGAGGTGACGCAGGATGTGGTCGACAGCTTCTATCGCCACTTAAAGAGGGGTGTAGACGCTGCTGTAGAATGGGGGATCCCTTTTACTCTATCTCTGCGGTGCGCTCGGGGCCAGGTTGCAACTTTGAAGTCTCTTCCTGGCGGGGTAGGATTGGCTGCACTTCTGGAGCCTAAGTTGGCAGAGACTGATCAGCTTGTGACCCAATTGCTGGCGATATGGCAGGCGGGCTTGCCTGCTGCGATTGACCGGGAGCGGGGCTTCCTCATTGCTACTCGGGATAGGATCAAGCTCGCTCGAGATACTGTCGGGCCAGTTGTGCAGGAAGACCTTGACAAGTTCTCCGCTTCGTACGACAGGCTGGGTCGTCGAAGTCAGGCTTGTCGGGCTCGAGAAGAGTCTGCTTCTCGTGGGGTCGCTGATACGAAGGAGCGAATTCTCGCACTCCAGAGGGAGTTGACTTTCTTAGAGTAGGAGCTGGAAGCTGCTCGTGCGGAGCAGGAGTCAATTGCACGGGAGGCCGAGAGGGTTTCCCGCTCTTCTGTCAACCTGGAGCGGGCCTTTAAGAGATTCGAGGATAACTGGCAAGCCCATGCTCAACTGGAGGACGAGGCGGTGCTGACTCGAGAGGCGGAGCGTCGAGCTACCCAGAGGTTTGAGCGGTCGGTTGCCCTGCTGACGGACCGTCTCAGGGTGTTATGTGCCCCGGAGCAGTGATCGACTTTATGTTTTTCTTTTGCTGTTATTTTCTTTTTCTTCTTTTTTCGTCTTTTTGTTTTGATTTTGTAATGGATGCGATCTTAAATGATGTAGCACCTTAAATTTTGAATGAATGAGCATGTTTCAACTCATCTTCTGTTTCTTGTATTTGCGGTGTTCGTGGAACTGGACTTGCTGGGGGATTATTTGTGGACCTGTTACCCTAGGCATACCTTGGTTTTAGGTACGGATAACAAGTTTGGTCAGGATGTCGGGAACAGCCATGGCAAAGTGGTCATAGGTGTTCTCGGTATTAGGAAAAGGAATGCCGTAGAGCAGCTGGGCTCCCAGGGCATGGTGAAATGGTGGATTTATGCTAAGAAGCTTAGCAAGGGATATATGTGGACCTATTATCCTTGGCGTACCCTGGTTCAGGATACGGATAATGTGATGAAAGGAAGCCAACATATTTGCTCAGAGGTTATGAGGACATGGCAAGCGTGAGGGTTTTACCGTGGAATCTTCCTGTTCAGAGGTAATGAGAACATGGCAGGGGAGACTTCACGGAAGATATTCGTGGTCAGTAGCGGACATTTGTGGTCAACAGAGAACATTTGTGGTCAACAGAGGACGTTTGTGGTCAACAGAGGACATTCATGGTCAACAGAGGACGTTTGTGGTCAATAGAGGACATTTGTGGACCTATTATCCTTGTCGTACTCCGGTTGTGGGTACAGATAAAAGGTTAAAAGGGGGACCGACATACTTGCTCAGAGGTAATGTCGACATGGCAAGTATAAAGGTTTCTTCGACGGAGCCTTCCCACTCAGAGGTAATGAGGACATGGCAGGAGTGGACTCAATGAAGAGAGGGTACATAGAACGACTCAGAGGTAGGAGAACGTGGAAGTTCTATGCGAGGGGACGGTTTGTTTTTGGTGGAACTGAAAATGACTCAGAGGTAATGAGGACATGGTCGTTTCGGAAATTTGTGGATCGATTATCCTTTTTATGTACTGGGAGTGCGGGTAGTGGATCATGAGGGAGGATCTCTTCCAGGAAGAAAGTTCAGAGGTATAATCATACGTGACTTACTATCTGAAAGAGTGACCAGGATGTGAGTTCAGAGGCACCAGCGGGTACATAACTCGGTAATTTAGAATATTGAGAAAGTGTGAGTTCAGCGGCACCAGCGGGTACATGACTCGATAATCTAAAGGGAATATGGAGGTGAGTTCAGCGGCACCAGCCGGTACATGACTCAATAATCTAGAAAGGATGTCGTTTAGACATAATATTTCTTCAGGAACTTGCCGTTGACGGGCAACATGAACAAGTCTCCGTTTTGTTTTACGAGGCGGTAAGCACCGTTGGAGAATACTGCCTCAATGATAAATGGGCCTTTCCACTTTGGCTGGAATTTGTCGACGGTCTTGTGAGTCATGACCATCGGCCTCCGGACTGCCAGAACGAGATCGCCCACCTGGAATGTTCTGATTTTGACCTTCTTGTTGAAGGCTCCAGAGATGCGTGCTTGGTATAGCTCGATCCTTTGCTGAGCTAGGAGGCGCTTTTCATCTAAGGCCTCCAACTCTTGTAGTCGACGTTGGTAGTTGTCATCTGTTGTCAATTGATACGTGAGGGCGACGCGGAGTGAGGGTATTTGAGTCTCTAATAGGAGAACTGCCTCACTCCCGTATACTAGAGAGAATGGTGTGTTCCCGGTAGCTGTTCGAACTGTAGTACGGTACGTCCATAAACACTCGCCGAGCTTCTCGTTCCAGTCGTGTTTGTTAGAGGAGACAAACTTCTTGAGGAGTTTGATGATTGTTTTGTTGAATGCCTCTACCAACCCGTTTGTTGTCGGGTTGTATGGTGTCGAAGCGACATTCTGAATACGGTGCTTATCGCAAAACCGATAGAATGTGTGGCTTGCAAACTGCGGACCATTATCATGGATGATCCTTCGGGGGAGTCCAAAGCGGTAGATGACGTGATGCTTAAGGAAGCTGATCACGTTTTAAGTCTTAACTTCTGCGAGTGGGACAGCTTCCGTCCATTTGGAGAAGTAATCAGTGATCGCGAGTATGAAGCGATGTCCTCGGGAGGAAGGTGGGGTGATTGGACCAACGATATCCATTCCCCATGCTTCGAATGGCCAGGACGCCACTGTCGGATGTAGAAATTCGGATGGTTGGTGAATGAAGTCCGCGTGGACTTGGCAGGCTTTACATTTTCTAGCATAATCTATCGCATCTGCCACCATTGTGGGCCAATAGTAGCCCATTCGGCGAAGGCGGTCTTGTAGTTTTGGGCCGGGCTGGTGGGCCCTGCAGACACCGTTATGAGCTTCTCGTACGGCTTCTTTGGCTTCTGCATTTGACAGACACCGAAGCAGTAATCCGTCATAGGAGCGACGATACAGCATTTTCGTCTCTATATCGTAGAAGAATCTGAGAGAACGTCGTCTGATGGAGGTGGCTTCCTTTGGATTATCGGGCAGGATGTCGTAGACGACGAAGTCGATGAATGGTTATCTCCAATCTGGGGCATCATCGATCGTATGTGCGGAATAACTCGCCACGAATTGCACATTGTTCTTTGGACAGACCAGTTCGTGGCCTATCACATCCACTGATTGGTGATCATATTTTGGAACTGCTAGGGAAGCGGCAAGACCGGCTAAGGCATCAGCTTCGATATTTTGGAGTCTGGGGACATGTTCGATAAAGAACCCCTCGAACGACGAGATGATGTCAATCGCTATTTGGTGATAAGGGATCATGTCTTCGTGGCGGACCTCATATGAGCCCCGTATCTGATTGACGATTAGTTGGGAATCGCCGTATGCTTCAAGGTATTCTACCCCCAACTCTCTTGCGAGTTGGAGGCCAATGACCAGAGCATTGTACTCGACCACATTGTTAGAGCAGGGCTCGGCGAGGGAGTAAGCACGGTTAATCACCAATCCAGAAGGAGAGATCAGCACAACCCCGACCCCGACAACTATATTGCCTTTAGGTCCGGTCCTCGAAGCACCATCGAAGAACATTCGCCATATATTATCGTGAGAGGTTGCATGCGAGTCGGTGACCTCATCTGGGATCTCTTCATATATTCTGGAGGACCCCGAGCCTGGGTGGGCTGCTAAGAAGTCTGTCAGGGCTTGGCCTTTGACTGCTTTTTGTGGGACGAAGATTATATGATAAAGGGACAGCAATATTGCCCATGTAGCGAGTCGAGAGCTGAGTGCCCCTGGTTTAGTCATGAGGACCCTGAGAGGGTTGACTCGTGAGATCACATGGATCGTTTGTCCGGGCTCGGCTCCTTGAAACATCGGATTATTGCGGATGTTCGGAGGAGTGCTACCCCCAGTTCCCACAACCCCCAGCGATGTGGATGATGAATTTCCTATTGCGGCAGATTTCGTCTTTGAACGGGTGTGTTGGAATACTCCGGTGGAGGACAACCGTTTAGACGACAGTTTCTTAGCTGTAGTGATTGATATCTTGGGACTGGAGATGCTTGTCTTCTTCTCTCTCCCTTCGGCGAGAACCTTCTAAGCGAAATTGTAGGAGACAACAGGAGGTGCCTCGTCTTCTGAGCTCGGATGCCGTAGTCTTTTGAAGACGGACGGCCGATCTTCCGTCACTGCCGCGTTGTTGCAACAGCAGTTAACGATGATTTGGGTGCAGCGATATCCAAGCGAGGACTCTTTGTACACCGAAACTCCTCCTCTTTCCTTGTGTTTATGGAGGATCGCCTCACGCAGGTCAGAGGAACCACGTTGTCCTTTTACCGTCGGGGGCTGGACTCGAGCGGTTTTATACAACTTCCCATCAGAGGCCCGTGTGATAGTCAACGGGACGCCCCGATAGTCAGAGGTTGGGACAGCTGACTGGGCTTGATGAGCCCGCGCTGCCCTAGACTTCCTCATTTTAGCACTTGCTGGTACGTAATAGGAGGAGTCCAAGTTGAATACCACAGAGTCTGGCTTATCATCCAGAGAACCATCAGAGTCAGGACCGTACAAGAGACGGTCGAAGACTGATCGAGAGAAGCGTGGAACGGAAGCTATGCAGCTAGAATTGGGTACCGTGCAGGCTGTCTGCATGCGGTTGTCTTCTGCTGTCGGATGAGTTGTTTTTATGCGGCTAGGAGTCGCGACCGTGCAGGCTGACCGCATGCGGTTGGCAATTGTGGCCGCATGGGTTTTCTGCAAGCGATTGACTTCCATAGCCGCATGAGTTTCATCTATGTGGTTGGCAACTGTAGCCGCATAAGCTATGCGGCTGACAGATATGGCCGCATGAGTTTTCTTCATGCGGCTGGCGGATGTAGCCGCATGAGTTTTCTGCCTGCGGCTAATACCCTTATGCGGCTCTGATCGCATAGAGTTCCTCTTTGCCCCTGCAAGTCCAACATCATAGTATTTTTTTCTGCCGGACTTGGGGATAGCAGAGTTATCTATGGTCTGGAGTAGGGCCGCAGGGGAGTCTTGCTCGCCGTCTTGAACAACAGAGGGTATCTCCGCAAGAGCTTCAGTAGGAACGAAGGATCGGGGTCTCCACTCCTTGCGGGCCTTCTTTGTGCGGCCTCGCTTCTGGACCGGGCCAGCGCTCTTGTCGGAGAGCATTTCTTCGAACGCCTGTTGGTCGAACCGGGCGACCATCTTTTGTTGCATGGAGCCAAGCTTTGCTGCATCCGATTGCGTCACCAACTCCTCAGCCGTGAAGAAGTTTGTCCCCAGCAGAGTCCCCATCGTGTTTGCCATGAAATATAAAAGAGCAGAACAGTTTTATGGAAGGACTGGACTTTTACTTCACGTTACAAACTCGTTTGTACAAAGAAAGCCTAGGGACGAAAACCTAGGTACAGCAGTCTAAGTACAATTGTTTATTTTAGATTCTGGGGGGTGACGATAGAGGCTCGGGAAGGCGACGGCAGCCCTACCTTACTCCTTGGACGATCGGTATGCAGCCTTGGCTCCTGTGAAGAGATGGTTGGCGTTGATGAAGAAATGCTCTTCTTGCTCTCCCTCTATTACTCTTTTAGCTTCTCTCTCTCTGTGTGTATTTTTTTTCTCTCTGATTACTGGGGGAGTCTCTCTGTATCTTTTTTTTTCTGATCGTGTATATTTCGCAAGGGAATGGCACCTTGCTATTTATAATAGTGGGGCATCATTAGGGTTTGGATGATTACCCATTCTCTAAGTGGCGGCGGCCTAATGTATAATCAATCTGGACCATTAGTTTGAGGCGTGAAGGATCTGAGCCATAAATGGGGATAGTATTGAATCCTATGAATGATTAATGCTGATTGTTTTAAATCTTCATGATTGGTTGTGTCAAGCTTGATTTTCTCACCACGTGTCCCATTGACTTGATCATGAATGATATGACCTGATCTCATTAATTATGAGGATAACGTTAAATATGGTCATTGAGATCCGGTAAATCTCTGATTGGTCCTGTCTCATGCGGTTCATGGATATCATGCGGTTCTGACAGGGTCCACCATAGGTGTAGTACTTGCGAGCCGCATAGGTATAGTACTTGCGAGCCGCATGGGGTAGTTTCTCAGTGAGCCGCATAGGTGTAATACTTGCGAGCCGCATGGTATGGCTTCTTGGTGAGCCGCAGGAAGATGATTCTCGCCAGCCGCATGAAGCTGTTCTTTAATAGAGCCGCATGGGAATAGCCACGTGTCAATCTCGGATCGTGTCAGAGATTTTCTCTTATTCCCAAAGAGTTTGTCATTATGACAGGACCATTATGACACTTCGTGTCAAAGCCGTCAACTGTCAAATCATGGCAGAGCATTGAATAGGGCCATTACTCGATGGCCAGCTGTGTGAAGGGGTCCCATGGGGACACGTGGTGTTGATCGAGCCGCATATCTCTGTTGGTCGTATGTGAGCCGCATATACTTCTGAACCGTATGCGGCTGGGGGGCTCTTTGAACCGCATAGGACTGTCCCTATGTAATCTGCATGGACTCTCCTGCCCCGAGCCGCATGAGACTAAGAGTCTTTCTGAACCGCATGGGACTGCTCCTGTATGAGCCGCATGGGGTTCTCCTGTTCCGAGCCGCATAGATCATTATTCTGATATTTTTCATGCTTCTACAATACTATCCCCATTTATGGCTCAGATCCTTCACGCCTCAAACTAATGGTCCAGATTGATTATATATTAGGCCGCCGCCACTTAGAGAATGGGTAATCATCCAAACCCTAATGATGCCCCACTATTATAAATAGCAAGGTGTCATTCCCTTGCGAAATATACACGATCAAAAAAAAGATACAGAGAGACTCCCCCAGTAATCAGAGAGAAAAAAATACACAAAAAGAGAGAGAAGCCAGAAGAGTAATAGAGGGAGAGCAAGAAGAGCATTTCTTCATCAACGTCGGGATAGTATTGAATCCTGTGAATGATTAATGCTGATTTCTTTAAATCTTCATGATTGGTTGTGTCAAGTTTGATTTTCTCACCACGTGTCCCATTGGCTTGATCATGAATGATATGACCTGATCTCATTAATTATGAGGATAACGTTAAATATGGTCATTGGGATCTCATCCCTTCATGAAACGTAGATCCATTGTATTGTATTTTATGTTGTTGATAATTGTAAATGATGACGACCTCGGAACTGGTATACTATATTCCCTCAAGAAACTATGTTATCAATAGGTATATACCTAATTATTCCTCATCTTGAGTTAGCTTCTTCGGTTACGTTATGTACCGAACGGGCCTGCATATAGAATTAGAATCTAGGTATCTCATCCACATACTTGACCTCCATCATTGATTCTATTTTGAACCCTCGTTGATTGTCTTAAATTGAATCTTGCCTGATTCCCTTTCTACCATAAATCTTATCCTTTCTTCTCGTGTTGATAGACAGGTTGGAAAGATGACTCATTTATTGCTCAAACACTCTATTAGTTGAACACTTATAAAATGGATAGAATGCCTTATGACCTATCATCCTCCTTGTCCCTACGAACCCTTTAAAAAAGAATACTCAGAAGATTACCTGGACTATAGAGCTTAAGGGTCCATACCCTATTAGTTCAACCCATGCCTTAGATAAGAAAAAAATAGGACAACTGTAGAGGCACGATCATTGGACGAGTCTTAAAGTTTGATGAGCTTGAACTACTTGTGCCTTCTTTCAACTTTATATCTAATGTACTTATATTTTGTACTATCGTGACTAAACACTGCTATTATAGCCTAGTTTTGCAAGCTTATTCTTTATCAAGCTTGTTCAGGACATGTGTATATTGGGGACGTCCACTAAGGTAATGTCTAATTAGAATCGGTGTAGTATGGCCTGATAAACCTTAGTGCACATGGTTCTCGCTTGATATGATTATCTTACATGGATTGAGATAGAGATGTCTCTAGGATCTCAACCGCAACTGCCTTGACAACTCTTTTGGAATTATTCAATTCGCCCTTGGAACCTCGTATTCGTAATTGATCCCCCTTCCTTGAACTCCTTATTATTTTTCCGCCTGCACTTAAATCGAAAAAATAAATGCTGTATTGAGGGACGATAGACATAGAATGTCCCCCTTTGTTCGTCGTACCACCTATGGCTATGAAGGCGATATATGTACAACCGTTTTCTATCCATTCAAAATTGGAGAAAGATCTTCGTACTTGATTCATATCTACCGTATCTCGTTACCTATTGCACTGTGTATTATTCTTTTATAATCAAAAGTCAAGGTACGATATTGCGACTTAAAATTTTTCTGACCTTATTAATCCTAAAATCGTGTCTTAGCTTCTAGTGTGAGTAGATTATAAGCCTTCTAAATTTTAGGATATACTAGTACTACCGATTGATTAAAATAAGTTGGTTTCCATTAGGGTGATAACGAGTGCCTCATGAACACCCACTTTTTATTTAAATTAATTGATGTCCCCTACCATGACATTGATATTCGGATCACGAGACCAGTTGTTACCTTCCAACAAATTGCATATGCAGGACCTAGACGAGTCCACCTTCAATTAGGCATATCATGTCCCACCCAAAGATGCCCCTGTGCACTCTATTTCTATGATGCGACTTACGGATCAAGAAGGCTAACTATAACCCTTACCGTAATACCGATGTACTTTCCGACTTCGAATAGAGACCCAATCTGAACTCAAGGCTTCTGACCCAATATAAGTTTATGATTCACTCGAAGCCTACTACGCACAGGTCGCTAGTGTTCCATTCAATTGAGTCCCCGTGTGCCACTTATACACAAAAGTCACGGAAGACATATTTTCAGGCTTGTGTCACATATCTAACCCACCTGACTCGGAAGTAGCCCAACCACTCGAGTTAGAATCTGTTCTAGGCTACCCTAACCTATTAGGGATGGTATAGATTGATTCTATGAGATTTTGTCCTGCCAATATAGATTAAATCCAAGATTGATTCATTCAATATGAAATCCCTCTATACCTTTTTGTTCCAGTTATATTTCGACTAATACAATTTGTACCATCTTGCTGGAGCATGACTATAATTGAGCAGTGTCAATTCGATAAATTTTTTCCTTATTATGTTATTGACCATAGGGAACCCTGGCTCCTTAGAGCCTGTGACTGTAGGTCCTAAAAATCAAGTTGCACCTATCAACAAAGTCATCAAAATCAAATTATACATCCTTCAAGTGAACTGCGCAGAAGACAGATTGTGCAACAATTCGATTGTGCAGGCTGAAGTGCGCACTCATCCAAGTGCAAATGCTGACGTGGCATCGTCATCATTACCTGACAGAGAATCAAATCTTCTGACAGCTGACAGCACGAAGAACAAGAAAACTTTTCGTTTATTGTGCAGCACAGCACTCGAGGACAGCTGTACATGCAGCGCAATCTGCCTGTAGCGCAATCCAAAGCCAGCGCAATTCAGGTGGCGCACTCCATTACTACAACTGACAAAGTACACGTGGCCCTCATGCCATCAATGACTCATTACGTGGTAACCGTCTGTACACGATCATGTGCATTTCAATCAAATAATGCCATGTGTCCAATACAGTTGGTCCACGATCAAGTAACTGCCAGCACAGTCTGATGTCTCTGCAGTCCAATGCAGCGCAATCCAACTTGCACAGTCCAGAATAACTAAAAAGTAGTTATTTCCAGAACTCTATAAATAGAGTTTCAAGTCCTTCCTAGAGGGGATCATACACGCATACAGAGATCAGAGATCATCACCAGAGATCAGGAGTTCTTGCCAAAGTGCTGCTGCAATCTTGAGAGGCTATCGTCTTCAAAGTTCACATCGTCCAAGGGATAAAGCGATTGTCTTTAGATCGGATTCCTACAGTTGTACTTTCCCAGAATTCTATTGTAATCTTCTTTACAAAGTTTGTTGAAATAAAGATCAACTTTTATTTTTGCAAAAAAAAATGGCGACTCTGCTGGGGACGACTTTCTCCTCCGACGAGGAAGTGACAACTCAATGTGACGTTGCGTCTATCGAAAAGACGCAGAAGATGCTGGCTGTAAAGGTCAACCAGACGGCCTACGAAGCCATGATCAACTCTAGGACCACCCCTCGCATTGCCACAACTTCTGCCACGAGCAAAGTGTGCCCAGTGTGGGTCCCCAAGACTGCTGCACAGTCTGTTGATTCTACCACCAAGACTGCTGTACAGTCTAAAGTCTCTGTTGCTAAGACTGTTGCACAGTCTGTTGTCTCTGCTGTTGCACAATCTGCCTCTACTATTCATGCGCAGTCTGCTATTGCCAGTGCACAAACATTTTATATGCTGCTCTGTCAAAGTGCAAGACTCATGTTCCTCTGGCGCAGTTGGCTGCAACTTTTCCTGCGTAATCAACTACTCCAGCAACCAGAGTGCAACACAAGCACTCTGGCAACAAAACTTCTGCTGCGCAAGCCACTGTAACTGAGGCCAGAAGACTTTCTGCCAGAACTCCTCCTGCACAATCAGCCAGTGCGCCATCTACCACATCAGTCCATGCGTAAACTATACCTGCACAATCCAAGAGAGACAGCCCTTTGGCTAATCTCTACTCTTCTCACAACAAAGAGAAAATCTCTGCTCCTCTTCTCAGGCACCCTGTTGCTCCTGCGCAATCCACAGGGGGTAGTCTTTTGTCTATTCCTCCTCCTCTCCAGAACAAAGGAAAAGGCCCGTTGGTCTTTTCTCAATCTTCCTCGTCCCATGACTTGGAAGACAACAGAGGAAAATGCTCTTTACCTAACCCTTCTTCACAAAATAAAGGAAAAGGCCCTTTGGTCTTTTCTCAGTCTTTTTTGGTTTTTACTGTAGAAGATCAATCTGAACGTGCTCCGGCATCAGTCAGTATAAGAACTCTCTCTAACAAAGGTTCTTCTTCTTTCCTTGCTAAAGGAAAATGTACTGATCAAAGAGGTATTCTGCCTACTCCGGTAGCAGAGTTCCACGATCTCCTAACTCTTAAGATCTCCCGTTCAAGACAGGAAAAATTGCTGGTGTCTCAGACAGAAACCCCTGGGGGTGAGTTTGCTGATCTAAGAACTTATCTTAACAGGCCAATTTCGGTGAAACACAAACAGCCAATGCCGAAGACCAACCATCATCAGAAGCAAACTTCCAGTATCAAAAATCCGGACACCTATGCCAATAAAATAAGCACTTCCCTATACACTCAGGGGACAAAACATTTGAAGAACCGGAACCATGTTCCGAATGTTATCAAAGAACACATCCCTCGAACTTCTTCTCGTCCCGTTGCTGTTCCCGATCTCCGAGAACACCTCAAGCAAAAATGGAACAACATCTCAACATCCCCAATGCAACCACTTGGACACCATTGCAATCATAAAGTGGTCATCAAGTGTTGCTGTCAGACAACAAGATGGTCTGTCTTCGATCGTCTGAACTTTTTAAACTCTGAACCTATGTCGGAGGATGAAGACGAGATTTTGTACGCTTCTGTCAACATGACTTCTAGAGACACTGGGGGTAAGAAGTGCTCCAAGTACGGCAAGCCTCGCAAGCCGAGTCAGCAGTATTTGGATCTACTCCAAGAATCTTCTGAAGGAGTGTTCCAATATACCCGATCCCGAAGCCGAGACACAATAGGTCAAATGAATCTTCAAGATCCTTCCGGTCGTCTCCTTCCTTCTCACTCAGGAGATGATTCTTTCTCCGACTATGATGCATACGGTGAAAGCTCGGAGCAGACAGTATCCTTTACTGTACCTAGAGAAGTGACAGCTTATATTGTCACTGAAGATCCCGATGCTTCCAGTTCAGCTAGTCAAGAACAAAGAATAGCTGTACTAGAAGACAAGCTGAAGACAATGGCCGAAATGGTCGCAAGTATACATTCTATCATTGTAGCCCAATATACAGTGCCACCGACCATACCTCCTGTAAATCCTGAAATCATAGCATCATCGGTGCCTATCAATGTAGGACTGGGGGTAGCATCTCTTCAAGTACCTCCTGCACAGGTCCAACCTATACCCAGTCAATCAGGTGCTGGGGGTAGTGCTTATCACGTTGTTCCTCCCCCTAACACTGTGACTCAACCTGCTCCTTCTACATCAGTAGAAGATGCCAATGAAGCTGTCAAGCTCCTACGCACTCAGTTTAAAGCTTTCAAGGAGAAGGACAACTTGCAGAGGTTGGGGATCAAGCAACCCTATCCAGTTGAATTGAAGGAAGTCCCATTTCCTCCTAAGTATAAAATCCCAACAATCTCGCTATTTGATGGCAGCACTTCTCTCAGTCAGTTCATTAACCACTTTGAGGTTATGACTGTCCAGCTTCAACCAAATGACGCTCTTCTTACAAGAGTATTCGTCGGCTATTTAGACGGCGTAGCATACGATTGGTACAGAAGCTTGTCGGATGGTTGTATCACCTCCTTCTCTGGTCTGAAACAAATCTTCTTAGAATGATTCTATGAGGGGATCAACGACATGACTATGTCAGCTCTCAATAAAATCAAACAAAGACACAACGAAACTGCTGAGAGTTTCATTGAAAGGTTCCGTCGGAAAGCCTTGAAAATGCCTCCTGGAACTCCGGCTGCTGTCACCATAGACACCTGCAAGGCAAATCTTTTGCCTATCATCAGCATGTGGACGGGATCTACTCAGTTCTAAGACTGGCCATCCTTCATTGTCAATGCTAAAGCAGCTGAAGTTAGCGCCGACAAATTCAAGCAGCTAGGGGTACAAATGTCTAATCCCGACCGGAATGAACACCAGACATCAGGTGGTGGCAATCGCCAGAACAACCGCAAGGGAAAAGAAACTTTGAATATCAATTTGAACAAGAACAAAGAATCTTTGGCAGTAAACGTAGCTCCTCCTATGTCTACTTCTACTCCTTCAGCACCTCCACCGAGGGAACCTCGTCCGAAAGTAGAGTATTCTTTTGACGAGAATGACACAGTGAGCATCTTTGATTGCTTGATCAAAAGCAATAAGCTCCAGCTCCCAGATCCAAAGAAGCCTGATGAAGTTGGTAAGACTGATCATCCTAAGTACTGTGCTTATCACAAGTTCATTGGGCATCCTACTCGAGCATGTTATGTGCTCAAAGGCAAAATTCAAGAACTGGTCAATGCTGGTATTGTCACTCTGCAGTAAGACGAGAAAACTGTTACCACAAACATGGTCTCGGTTCAATTCGGTGACTTTCCGCTCCAGATGGTATAGCATGGTGTCATTCCTATCCCCAAAGCTACTCTTGAGATTGAGAATCTCCCTCTTCTACGAAGTGAAGGTCTCGTCCCTTTGTCTCTTGACAATGGCGAGATTATGTGGATCCATCCGAATTTAGCCTCGGAGTTCGAACTTTCCTCTTCCTCCAAGAAGAAAGACCGCTCTAAAGGCAAGACCAAGATTTGCAACATGGTGTCTTTTGATCCCATAGTTGACGAAGAAATCCTGCTTGGCACCAGATCAGAGAAAGCCTATCTAAAGGATTACCCTGAAGCTCAAGAGAATCCTGCTTCTTCTTCTGAGCCTGCTCCAGTGCAGCTTGCTTCCACTGAGGATATTCCTACTGCATCTTCACCGGTTGTAGAGTCTATTCCTTCCAAGCCGACGGTCGCTAACAAAGGCAAACAACAAGTTCGCTTCGACAAACCGTTGAAGAAGTCATCTCCTTCCAGACTTGAAAAGCCTTACAACTTTGATATCTTGGCCCAATTAGCCAATACACCGGCCCGGCTGTCAATCTTCGAGCTCTTGTGCCTCTCTAAAGAGACTCGGAAAACTCTGAGCGAGGCTTTCATGCAAGCTGAAACCTGTTTAGCCCTTCTGAAGAAGCCGAAAGCAGAACCAGTCTCTTGTTTCCATTGTCATAGTATGCTGGAGTTAATTCCAAATATAACTTTCACACAAGATGACATGCTGATGGAAGACAACAGGCACGACCGTCCTCTCTACTATACAGGATATGTCGAATCGATGAAAGTCGATCATTGTTTTCCATAAAAAAATTCTCTTTATTTGTTGTGTTTCTGGGAAAATTACAACTGTAGGAATCCGATCTAGAAGACGATCGATTTATCCCTTGGACTATGCGAAAAAGAAAAGCTCTCAAAATTTTGACAGTAGATATCAGTGTATCTGTACAATGAATGAGAAAAAGAACTCTATTTATAGAGTCAAGAATAATAACTGAAAAGATAACTGTCTTCACAGCCTATGCCTAGTTAAAAATCACGCAGGATTTAACATACACAAGGCTGTGAGCAGTTACTGGACGTGGCCTGTAACTGTTGGATACATGGCAATCATGCATGAGTCGTGTGCAAGTTACAGGACACGCAGGCGAGAGATCAGTGGCATGGCTGCCACGTACTCCAATTTGATGAAATCTACGCAGACTTGTTGAAGACGAAATCCACGCGAACTCGGTGTAAAAAGCTTCAAAATCCATGCAAACTTGGGACAGGAAGCTTCAGGATCCACGCAGACTTCGAGGCAAAGAACTTCAAAATCCACGCAAACTTGAGGAAGAAAACTTCAGAATCCACGCAAACTTGAGATGAAGATCACAAAGACACGCAGACTTGAGATAGAACTGCCAGCTGTCTTGATTCGGCGTGTCTCGACTGACACAAAATCTCTGACAGTGATTGCTTTGTCAGTCGTATTAAATGACAAGAAACCCTTTTGGTACGCCAACTCGACGAAGGCTGAGTCTTGCTGAAGAAGATTTCGAAAATCACGCGATAGACGGCGATGATCTCTCGAATTCTGTGTATACGTGGCATACGAAGAGATATTCTTCGACTGTCGTGTTGTCAGTCATAATTACTCTTTGGCAAATGATGAGCTGTCTTCTAGCGTGATTTGTTTATATTGTCTGGATCAACTGAGCGTGACTTTTGACTCTGTCTTGATCAACTCAGCGTGACTTTCATTTTTGAGGCCTACAAAACCCCCTTCAAAGTTTTTGAAAAATGATAAATTATTTCGAAATACTTTGAAAATAGAGATGATAAAATGGATTTAGTCACGCTGAGATGACTTCAAAATTTTTCGGAAGTCGAAAAGACTTCGAAGTTCTTTGAAAACATCCAAATGATATTTGTGGATGAATTGTGGACATGATAGATAATGAAATCTTCTTTTCTGTTTTAGAGTATATGATATTATCAGAGGTATTATGGACGTGATAATATATAGGAACTCAAAAGAAAATAGATTGATTTCTATGCAGAGGTCAAAACATGACAAATGAGTAAGTAGATTCGGAATTGATTCAGAGGTTATGAAAACATGATAAATAACGAATCCCTCCTTAATAAAATTGATAGAAGATTATGAACGGATGAACCGTTAGGAAATGATGAACAGATGAACTGTCGAGTGAATGTAATAAATGAACGGATGAACCGTCAAGTATTATGAACAGGCGAACCGTCTAATGAATGTCAGAAATGAATGGATGAATGAGGAGAAATGAATGGATGAACCGTTAAGCATTAATGAATATGTGAAACGTCGGATGAATGAGGAACTTCTGCCTATAAATATAGTAGAAATCTGGCGAGAACGAATACTTCTACTCCTCAACATAAAAATGTCATCTGGAGAAGCATCCAAGAAGACTGAGATAGCCTCAAAGGTTCAGAAAGGCACTGAAGAACGCCCTGCTGGTCCAGTCAAAACGAAGAAGACGGAAGCAGGCGAAGGTTCGTCTGCACCCAAGCCACCAAGGGACATTCTGGATTTTCTGCTCGAACCAGGAAGGACTGAAGAAGAGGAAGCCATGAGGATGGCCGCTTGCAAATTCCTCGTGGGTTCTAGCAAGGAGGTTCTCGGCTCTTTTGCTGATCACATCTTCGAGAAGGACGGTAGTGGCCCACGTCCAAAAGTAGAGAAGGATGATAGTGATCTTCCTTAATATCATGTATCATCATTCATAAAAATAAAATAAAAATTTTATTTTTAAACATGAATTTGTCTGATGATTACAAGTATTTACATTTATACATAGTACTTTTTAAGGAATTTGCCATTAATAGGCATCAAAACTTTTCGACCATCCAATTCTGAGAGTTGATAAGCTCCATTTGAGAAAACTTTGCTCACAATATAGGGACCTTCCCACTTTGCGTCAAATTTGCCCTTACTCATATGAGTCATAGTCATAGGACGTCTGACTGTTAGAACAAGTTTTCCTTTTTGATATGATCGAACTCTGACTTTTTTATTAAAAGCTTTTGAAATTCTAGCTTGATAGAATTCAATATTCTGTTGAGCAGATAATCATTTTTCATCCAGAGCTTCTAATTCCTGAAGTCGAAGACGATCGTTATTTTCAGCAGTGAGTTCATTAGCGATTGCTATCCTTAAAGAAGGAATTTGAATCTCTAATGGAAGAACAGCTTCGCAACCATACACCAGAGAGAAAGGTGTACATTTGGTAGCATTACGAACTGTAGTGCGATAAGCCCACAAACATTCTCCGAGCTTGTCACTCCAATTACGTTTGTTAGTGGAGACAAACTTCTTTAGGAGTTTGATGATAGTCTTGTTGAAAGCTTCTGCTAATCCGTTAGCTGCTGGATTATATGCGGTAGAAGTCACATTATTGATCCGGTGATCGTCACAGAATTGAGTAAATTTTTGGCTGACGAACTGTGGTCCGTTATCATGAACAATGCGTCGAGGAACACCAAATCTGTAGATGACGTGGTGCTTAATAAAGCTGATGACATTAGACGTCTTAACTTCAGATAAAGGAATGGCTTCGGCCCATTTGGAGAAGTAATCGGTTATTGCGAGAATGAACCGATGTCCTTTAGATGACGGTGGATTGATCGGGCCGACAATGTCCATGCCCCAAGCTTCGAAGGGCCATGATGCTGCCGTCAGATGTAGAAATTTCGAGGGTTGATGAATAAAATCTGCATAGATTTGACAAGCTTTACACTTCTTTGCATATTCGATGGCATCAGATACCATGGTGGGCCAATAATAACCCATACGTCGAATACGGTCTTGAAGTTTTGGTCCTGGCTGATGTGCTCCACAAATTCCATCATGTTCTTCGCGAATGATTTGTTGAGCCTCGTCACCGGCAACACATCGAAGGAGTAAACCATCATAAGCTCGACGATATAAGGTCTTTGTTGTATGATTGTAGTAGAATCTGAGTGATCGTCGTCTGATAGATGCTGCCTCACTCGGATCATCCGGAATAATATCATATAATACGAGATCTAAGAAAGGAAGTCTCCAATCTTTATCTGTATTCTGATTCTCGGTCAAGTTACTGAAGATGAATTCCATGCTGGAATCGGATGAAGATGACATCGATTTACGACTGAATCCAAATCCTCTTGTTGTGTTGACGTCATGAGATGTTGATTCTTCAATGTCAACTGGAAGTCCTAGAGTCAAGTTATTTTCAAGATGAAATAATTCTCGATTACGAACAACGATCATTTGTTGCCGTCTGATTGGAATAGCCAGCACCGCTGCAAGATTAGCAAGGGCATCAGCTTCTGTGTTACATGCTCGCCTAACATGTTCAATGAAGAATTCTTCAAACGAAGAAGCCATAGATATAGCTATTTTATGATAAGGAACCAGATCTTGATGGCGAACTTCATAAGTACCCCTGATCTGATTGACAATGAGTTTAGAGTCTCCGTACGCCTCCAAATGTTGAATATTCAGATGTTTAGCGAGTTGAAGACCAATAAGTAATGCGTTGTACTCAGCTACATTGTTTGAATACGGCTGATCGAGAGAATAAGCTCTTTGGATAGCAAGACCTTCTGGCGATACAAGAACGATTCCAACTCCAGTGACAATATCACCATTAGGACCAATTCTTGATGCTCCATCAAAGAATAAACGCCAAGTAGGATCTTCTTCAGCAATTTGATTTGAATCTAGGACTTCATCTGAGATTTCATCATAGAGTTTTGAATTTTCTGGAATGAGAGTAAATAAAAATCCTTGATCTGACTTTTGGTTTTGCTGTTTTGAAAATGATAGATTCATAGAAAATATGTTCAGAGGTAAATAATACATGATATATTTCAGTAGAATAGAATATACAAACGAACTTTATAATTCTATCAAATGATATTAAACCAGAAATGATCTTAGTTTAATACTGATTGGAAAAAATAGAATTCAGACATAAAAATATCTTTGAACTCAATTTTTCATGATCTTTAGACTCGAAAATCAAAAGACTAGATGAATGAACGGGTTAACCGTCAGATTATAATGAACGGACGAACCGTCGGATAGATGAACGGACGAACCGTCAGGTATTAATGAACGGTCAAACCGTCAGATGAACGGATGAACCGTCAAGTATGAATCATTTTTCAAAACAGTCAATAGAAACCATATTGGAAGACAGAAGGTTGCAATAGAAGTCACCGATACTCGTATCGAAATCCCAAGAAGTGGTACTAGAAGAATCAGATCTCTTATCTTCGTCAGACTCGGGATCTTCATGGATAATATTGATAAAAGGAGTAGGAGCTATATAGCCCAATCCGCATTTCGTCCTTCCATATTTCAGGGGAGGAATACGAACAGGCATTTTTCTTCCTTTTCCACTATTGAGGCCAGTCCTGAAGTCATAGCCCATATTTTTGATGATGTCTTTAGATTGCTGACTATAACGACGTAGTTGTAATCTTCCAGTATCATCATTTTTGTCATCATCTTCAAGATCAGAAGGATTTTGAGGCCCTTTGTAGAAGAATATTGGAATGTCTCCTGACTTTCTGCTGGGAACTAGAAAGTATAAAGATTGTACAGGTTCTAGAGATACATCTGTATGAACAGTCTGTACAACTCCTATGGTTATTGTGTTCAAGTCATCTAACAGATGTAAATAACTATGAACATAATTACACACATCAACGTACTGCAAAGGTGGAGACTTTTCATTAAATGTAAAAGTAGCAGTATTTACATTGGGAGAAGGCTGAGCCTTAAAGATTTTAGCCAAGTCAATAACTAAAGGGGGAGAAGAAGAAGAAGCTTTGTTTCGATTAAGATCGATAACAAATGGCTCAGAAGAGGTGAGCTCTCTTGAAGTTTGAGTAGGAAGAGTAGTCCGCCCTCCAACTGGAATTAGCAGAGTATCTTGTGAAGATACAGGAACTGTAGTACGCCTACTGACAGGAATGATCAGTGTATTTTGAATAGATGACTGAGGTAACGGAGAGATCCGTCCACTCACTGAAATGATGAAAGAATCTTCTCCAGAGGGTTTAGGAGATTGTTGCTGAGTAGTTCGACCTTTAACAGGGATTATTAAAGTCTCACTTTGTGCATCTTCTTTCTCCATAGCTTGTATGATCCTTGTATACTCTTCTTTGTACATTCGAGAATCGTTGAAATAAGCTTCAATCCCATGGAAGGGATTTACATCAGCAACTTCTTTTTGTACTCTTCCATTGCTATCAATGTATTTAAAACATTGATGAAGAGTAGAGGGCACCACATTATTTTCATGAAGAAAGGGCCTCCCCAGAAGAAGATTATAGGATCCCGCGATCTCGATCACATAGAAAGTGACTTTAGATCTGAAATCGCCTATCTGAAGCTTCAGATGAATCTTTCCCAAAGGCTCACTTCGGCTTTGATTGAATCCCAAGATAGTAGTAACCGTCTTGGAGAGCTTGTGGAGAGGGATTTTTAGTTCATCCAATAGACTCTTTGGCATTATGCTTATAGCAGACCCTGGATCAATGAGGATACGATCTATCTTCATTGTGTCGATATAACCGGTGTAGTAGAGAGGCCGATCATGTCGATTATCCTCCAATAGCATGTCGTCTTGTGTAAAGGTGATATTTGGGATAATCTCCAGTACACTGTTGCAATGTAAGCAAGTGGCAGGTTCTGCATCTGGCTTCTTCAATTGTGCAAGACAAGAGTCAGCTTGTAGAAGTGCTTCACTTAATGTCTCCCGAGTCTCTTTGGAAAGACGTAGAAGTTCAAAGAGGGACATTCTAGCTGGAGTATTAGCAAGTTGAGCCAAAATGTCGAAGTTGTAAGGCTTCTGAAGTCCAAGAGGAGAGGACTTCTTGATTGGCTTATCAAACCGAGCCTGTTGTTTGCCTTTCTCCAGAGCTGTAGGCTTGGAAAGAACAGGTTCAACTGGTGTAGTTGAAGGAACAGGTGCAGTAGATGATTCTTCTTCAGGAGGAACATCATAAGCATCTTTATCAGCTGGAGGGATATCAAGAGGATCCTCAGGACTTTTGGAATAATCCTTTAGATAAGGTTTCCCCGTTCGAGTAGCACTAACAAGTGCTTCTTCTTTCTCTTTTGGCTCTGTGTCAGAGGTAGACCCAAGAGAAGTCATATGACATGATTTAATCTTTCCAGCCTTCTTGGACTTTCGAGAAGAAATCTTTTGAGGAAAAGGAGATTCAAAATCTGCCACTAGATCAGGATGGATCCACATGATTTCTCCAGTCTCCAAAGTGATTGGCACTAATCCTTCAGACCGTGGAGGAGGAAGATTCACTATGTCAAGAGTTGCCATGGGAATAGGAACGATCCCACCTTCAAGGAGTTGAGAGGGAAATCTCCGAATTGCATAGAGACGACGTTGGAGGTGACGGTCTTCTCTTTTGGAGTAAGAGAGATAGCTCCAGATTTAATCATTTTTTGGATCTTTCCTTTCAGTACATAACATGTACGAATTATATGACCCAGCATTCTGTGATATGGACAGTATTTGGGATGATCTGTTTTACCAGCTTCATCAGGTTTCTTGATCTCAGGTAATTGTATTTTATTACCTTTCAGCAGACATTCAAAGATACCAAGGACATCGTCGTCACCAAAAGAATATTCTTCTTTGGGGCGAAGTGTTCTTGATTGTTGAGTTGTAGAGGCAAGAGTTTGAACATTTGATGCATCTTTGCTCTGAAGATTAACTTCAAGAGTTTCTTTTCCCTTGCGAGCATTGTTTTTATTGTTAGCACCTTGTCCTGTTTCTTTAGGAGTCATCTGCACTCCTAAACCTTTGAAGGTTTCAGCACTGATTTCTGCAGCTTTGGCACTGACTATGAAGGAAGGCCAATCTTAAAATTGAGTGGACCCTGTCCACATACTGATGATTGGCAACAAGTTTGATTTGCACGTGTCAATGGTGACAGCATCAGGAGTTCCAAGAGGCATCTTCAGAGCTTCTCTTCGAAACCGTTCAATGTATTCCTCTGTAGATTCATTATTTTTCTGCTTGATTCTAATAAGAGCAGACATAGTCATGTCATTAAGCCCTTCATAGAACCTTTCAAGAAACATCTGTTTGAAACCAGCAAATGAGGTAATGCTCCCATCTGGGAGACTCCTATACTATTCATAAGCCATTCCCTTGAGACATCCAATAAATACCCGAGTAAGGAGGGCATCACTTGGTTGCAGTTGATCAGTCATCACTTCAAAGTGATTAATAAACTGACTTGGAGAAGTGGTTCCATCATAGAATGAGATAGTATGAGGCTTGTATTTTGGAGGATATGATACTTGCTTCCATTCTATCGGATAAGGCTGCTTGATGCCTAACCTTTGTAAACCATCCTTCTGTTTGAATGCCTCGAATTGAGTTTTGAGATTCTTCAATTCTTTAGAGACAACTCCCGAAGATTGTGGAGTTGTGACTTGTAGAGAATAGTTGGGAGGAGGAACAGCATTGTAAGCACTACCCCCAGCTCCAGAGAGACTAGGATTTGGTTGAGCTGGTCCAGGAGTATTAGATTGTACTGCTGGAGGAACTTGTACTGGACTCATATCAGTGTCAGTTGGTATGGCATCTGGTACAGTCTGTCGATTTTGTATCTGTGTTGCCATGAGTTCATACATCGATTTCATAGTATCAGCCATAGACTTCATTTGTTGTTCCAAAGAAGCAATTCTTTGATCTTGAGGAGTCAAGGAAGAAGAAGGTTCATCAGTATTCCCATCAACCATATAAGTTGTGACTGTACGAGGAATTATTGATGAACTAGTAGATGTTGTATGCTCTGAATCATTGCTTCGTGCATCAAAGTCAATTATATGAGAACTACCCCCAGTAGGAAGAGGTGGGAAGTTAGATTCTCCAAGGAATTCAGAATCAATTTCAGGGATCAAATTTCTTTGACTAGAAGCCAGGACTCTTGCTCTGGTGTTTCTATATACTCCATCTGGACTATCAACTCTACCCCCGGTGTCCCGAGAAGTCATGTTGACAGAGGCAAACAAAGGCTCATCTTCATCAGGCATAGGTTCATACTGAATCCTATTGAAGAGAGACTGTCGTTTAGTTTGACATCTGCATTACATTGTGGCTCTTGGCTGGAAGTCACATTCATGATCACCATGGTCTTGAACCGTTGATTGACATCTGCACTGAATTATGACTCTTGGATAGAAGTCACATTCAGCATGTTCCTTTGACATAGAATTACTCCTTTTCTTCTGTTGAAGATATTCCCGTAAATCTGTTTGTGAAGATTGAGGAGTATACTTCCTGTTCTTGGGTCTTAATGGCTCTTGATTATACAAAGAGTGATTAATGTGAGCCACATAATTTCTTGCATACTCTGCATCTGGATCTTTTATCTCCATATCCAATTGGTATAGTTTTTTAACACCAGAAGTGCTGAGTTTTGTTCTTAAATCAGTGGAAGGTAACACATTAATTTTGGAAACATAGAGTTTTCCCTCCATTGATCTGGATATTTGCAGAGAAGGAAGAGTTGAACCACTCCTTTGATTAGGAGTTGGTAACAGACCCTCTTTAATGGACAGATTCTGTGCCCAATTTGAAGAAGTCATAGGAGAAGATATTAAGGAATATTTCTTCTTAGACTCAACCAGATTTTGAGACATAGAATGTCCAGAAGGAAGAGTAGTCAAAAGACCATCTCCTTTCCTTTGACTAACAAAAGTATCAGTCAAAGCTGTTCCTGAAGTAAAAACTACAGGAGCAGAAGAAACAACTAAAGAGCTATTCCCTTTCGAAGGGACTTTGTGTGGAAGACCACCCCCAGTTCTAGTAGAACTCGGTAAAGAAGAAGAGATAACTAAGGAGTTATTCTTCTCTGATGAAATACACGCTGAAACAGATTTGGCTAAAGAACCAGTACTGTTAGCGTGACTTTTAATTTTAGAATTACACGCTGGAACAGATTTGGCTAAGGAGCCAGAACTGTCAGCGTGACTTTTAGGGTTGAATTCGCACGCTGGAACAGATTTGGCTAAGGAGCCAGTACTGTCAGCGTGACTTTTAGGGTTGAATTTGCACGCTGGAACAGATTTGGCTAAGGAGCTAGTACTGTCAGCGTGACTTTTAGGGTTGAATTTGCACGCTGGAACAGATTTGGCTAAGGAGCCAGTACTGTCAACGTGACTTTTAGGGTTGAATTTGCACGCTGGAACAGATTTGGCTAAGGAGCCAGTACTGTCAGCATGACTTTTAGGGTTGAATTTGCACGCTAAAACAGATTTGGCTAAGGAGCCAGTACTGTCAACGTGACTTTTGATTACTGTCATCTTCGAGCGCACAAGAGTGTGCGTGCTTGCAGTGGAGTTCTTGCCAGAGATAGGAGTAGACACTGTGGCAGAGACTTCACCATTGACTGCCAACTGATTCTTAGGGACATAGACAGAGTGTCCCTTCAACTTGGCAGTGATGATGGAGGCTGGAGTGGGCTTGCCACCCTTAGCCCGCTGCATTTCTTCATAGGCGAGTTGATCGAATTTGATCGTCATCACCTTCTTCGTCGAGCCGATTGACGAAGTGTCGCATTGAGTTGTTACCATCTCAGAAGAGGAGATGGTTTTCCCCAGCAGAGTCGTTAATTTGTTTTCCATAAAGAAATTCTCTTTATTTGTTGTGTTTCTGGGAAAATTACAACTGTAGGAATCCGATCTAGAAGACGATCGATTTATCCCTTGGACTATACGAAGAAGAAAAGCTCTCAAAATTTTGACAGTAGATATCAGTGTATCTGTACAATGAATGAGAAAAAGAACTCTATTTATAGAGTCAAGAATAATAACTGAAAAGATAACTGTCTTCACAGCCTATGCCTAGTTAAAAATCACGTAGGATTTAACATACACAAGGCTGTGAGCAGTTACTGGACGTGGCCTGTAACTGTTGGACACATGGCAATCATGCATGAGTCGTGTGCAAGTTACAGGACACGCAGGCGAGAGATCAGTGGCATGGCTGCCACGTACTCCAATTTGATAAAATCCACGCAGACTTGTTGAAGACGAAATCTACGCGAACTCGGTGTAGAAAGCTTCAAAATCCACGCAAACTTGGGGCAGGAAGCTTCAGGATCCACGCAGACTTCGAGGCAAAGAACTTTAAAATCCACGCAAACTTGAGGAAGAAAACTTCAGAATCCACGCAAACTTGAGATGAAGATCACAAATACACGCAGACTTGAGATAGAACTGCCAGCTGTCTTGATTCGGCGTGTCTCAACTGACACAAAATTTCTGACAGTGATTGCTTTGTCAGTCGTATTAAATGACAAGAAACCCTTTTGGTATGCCAACTCGATGAAGGCTGAGTCTTGCTGAAGAAGATTTCGAAAATCACGCGATAGACGGCGATGATCTCTCGAATTCTGTGTATACGTGGCATACGAAGAGATATTCTTCGACTGTCGTGTTGTCAGTCATAATTACTCTTTGGCAAATGATGAGCTATCTCCCAGCGTGATTTGTTTATATTGTCTGGATCAACTGAGCGTGACTTTTGACTCTGTCTTGATCAACTCAGCGTGACTTTCATTTTTGAGGCCTACAATCATATTATGATAGATCCGGGGTCTGCTCTCAGTATCATGTTGAAGACAATGTTGGATGCATTGAAGATCCCAGTGCATAGTCTTTCCAGTACAATCACCACTATCCTTGGGTTCATTCAGGGAAGGAGTGAGCCTCTGGACAAGATTCGCCTAAAACTTCAAATAGGCAATCTTCGCACAAAGGTTACCTTCTACATCATTGACAATCATGGTTGTTTTTATAATGCTTTGTTGGGAAGACCATTTTTGCACGAGCATAACATTGTCCCTTCGACTCTCCATCAATGTTTCAAATATGTTGATGACAATGGAGAGGTGCAAAAGGAGGTTGCTGATCTCTATCCTTTCAAAGGCGTCGAAGCATACTGCAACGATGCCCGTATGTACAAGGATGAATTCATGAAGATTGTCCTATCTCTGGACACTGAAGAAGAACAAAAAACAGTACCTAATGACACCCTCATCATACCTGTCAAAGGGCGTGTTTCTCGTCCTCAGTCTTCCAAGCTACTGGCTATTCACTTGCCAGTCCAGAAGCAGCCAACTAATGATGATCAGGATCGAAGGGAGCTCACCTCTTCTGAGCCACTAGTTATTGACCTCCGTCGTAACAAGGAAAAAAGGGAGCTCATCTCTTCTGAGCCACTTGTTATAGATTTATCTCATAACAAGGAAAAAAGGAGCTCACCTCCTCTGAGTCGCTTGTTATCGACCTCCGTCGTAATAAAGCCAATCTTCCTCCATGTTCTTCTTCTCCCCCTCTTGTAATCAATCTGACCAAGCCTGCTAAGGCTAAAGGTCCTGCTGTAAATACAAATGTAAAAATCAATGAAAAAGCATCTACTTTCTAGTATACTGATGTCATTTATCATGCTAAGTGCTATTTGGATATGTTAGATAGCTTTCAGTCATTTACAATGGGAGTTGTACAGTCTCTTCAAACAGAAGTTTCATTTGAACATCCAAAGGATTCATATCGTATTATTCCCGCTCGTAAGAAAGACGAGAGTCCAATACTTTTTAGTAGAGGACCGGAACAACAATTCAGCTATACGGATGATAGCAAAAGTAATGATACGGGACATCTTCAACTCTGTCGTTATAGTCAGCAATCAAAAGACATCATCCGAAAGATGGGTTATGATTTCAAGAATGGCCTCAACTACGGTAAGGGTAGAAGAACTCCTATCCGTACGGCTGTTCCAAAAGGAAAGTCAGAGATGTACTACAGCAGGACCAAAAGAGGTCTCGGATATGCTTCGCCTCCAGTATTATCCCCAGCAGCCTCTGAATCCGATAGTGAGGAGCGCTCTAACTCTTCTGATTCCAGATCATGGGATTCTGACACCAGCATCGGTCAAGTTCATCGGCTGACTGTATCTTCTAACATAGTCTCCGTCGAACTTCCAGAAGGATATGATGAGAATATTGAAGAAAATCCTGAAACAGATCCTTGGGCTCAACAAATGGATACCCAATGGGAACTCCGATTCGAACAAAGGGAACCTCCTACTGAAGATCAATTAATTCAAGTTGATATAGGAGAGAGCAAATCACCTCGTCCAATATTCATCAGCAAGAACCTTCCAGAGGCAGATAAGCAAAAATTAATTCTTCTTATTAAAGAATACATTAACGTCTTTGCTTGGAGCTATGAAGATATGCCAGGTCTAGATCCTAAAGTTGTTACTCACAAACTGAACATTTTGCCTAATACAAAACCTGTCAAACAACAACAACGGCGCTTCAAGCCAGAAATGATGGACGCAATTGATGATGAAGTTAAGAAGCTCATCGCTTGTGGCTTTATTCGAGAAGCAACATCCAGATTGGGTAGCCAACGTTGTTCCAGTTCTAAAAAAAACCGACAAAGTTCGAGTTTGCATTAATTTTCTAGATCTTAACGAAGCATGTCCAAAAGATGAATTTCCTCTCCCTATCACAGACGTCATGATTGACAATACTTGTGGGTTTGAGCGGATATCCTTTATGGACGGATTTTCTGGATATAATCAGATTCGGATGAATCCTGAAGATGAAAAGCATACCTCTTTCCGCACTCCTCGCGGAGTCTACTGCTACACTGTCATGCCATTTGGTCTCAAGAACGCTGGTACAACATACCAACGAGCCATGAGTACCATCTTTCAAGATCATCTGCGCAAGACTGTCGAATGTTATGTCGACGATATTGCCGTCAAAAGTCGTCTAAAGGAAGATCACATCCAAGACTTGAGAATTATCTTCAATCTCATGCGCCAACATCAACTCAAAATGAATCCCACCAAGTCATTCTTGGATGTCTCTAGTGGCAAATTTCTCGGCTTTGTCATTACCTCTAAGGATATACACGTGGATCCCGAGAAGATCAAAGCCATTCAAGAGATGTGTCCTCCACGCAAGCTAAAAGAGCTACGAGGATTCCAAGGTCGACTTGCGTACATCAGGAGATTCATTTCGAATCTGTCTGGACGCTGCACACCATTCGCTCAACTAATGAAGAAGGGTGTATCTTTCGTTTGGACTGAAGAATGTCAACGAGCATTTGACGACATCAAGCGGTATCTCATGAATCCACCAGTCTTGGTGCCACCAATTTCAGGCATACCATTCTTAATGTATGTCCGTGCTATGGATCATTCATTGGGTGCTTTACTTGCCCAAAAGAACAAAGAGGGCCACGAACAAGCCATCTACTACCTCAGTCGTACTATGATTGGTACTGAACACCGTTATAGTCCGGTCGAAAAGGAATGCCTAGATCTTATGTTTGCTGTTCAGAAAACTCGGCATTACATCATTGGCCAAACTATTCATGTCATATCCCGAGTTAATCCTCTTCGGATACTGATGAAAAAGCCTAGCACACTCAATTATCGGCTAGTTACATGGGCCATTCTGCTAGCCCAATATGACATGGTATATGTTCCTCAAAAGTCTGTCAAAGGTCAAGCACTGGCAGATTTCTTAGCAGCTCATCCTGTTCCAGAGACGTCCAAACTCTATGATGAAATTCCAGATAAAACTTTAGAATCTAATACAATCTCTGAAGAATTTCCTACTTGGCGTCTATTCTTTGACGGTACATCCAGGATTGGACCTAATGGCGCCAATGTCGCAGGAGTTGGAGTTGTCCTTGTTTCTCCAGACGGGTCAGCTATTCAAAGAGCAATCTCCCTAGATGAGCCTTGCTCCAACAACGTGACAGAATACAATGCTCTACTCATTGGCCTTCAGGTAGCCAAATAACTGGATGTCGAGTATCTTAAAGTTTATGGTGACTCTAAGCTGGTTGTTAATCAGGTTAGAGGGACTTATGAAGTTCGCCATCAAGATCTAGTACCTTACTATGAAGCGGCAATCAACATGGCTATATTATTTAAAGCCTTCTTCATTGAATATGTACGCCGAGCTTGCAATACTGAAGCAGATGCTTTGGCTAATCTTGCAGCAGTCTTAGCCATCCCTATCAAAAGACAGCAGGTGGTGGTTATCTCTAATCGGAAACTGTTCTGCGTCGAAAACAATCGTAATATTGAGTTCAATAATCTTATTGAAGTCAATGTTATCAGTGAAGATTGGAGAACTCCTTTCATCGACTTTGTGGTCCATGACATACTCCCTGAAGATCCTAAGGAGGCTACGAGTATTCATCGACGGTCTCTGCGATTCTACTACAATCAGACCACCAAACTCTTTATCGGCGGACTTATGACGGCCTACCCTTGCGCTGTCTTGCTGGTGATGAAGCAAAGCAAGTACTGCGTGAAGCTCACGATGGTGTCTGCGGAGCACATCAACCCGGTCCTAAACTACAAGATCGCATCCGACGCATGGGTTACTACTGGCCCTCTATGGTATCTGATGCCATCGAATATGCAAAAAAATGTCGAGCTTGTCAAATCCACGCAGATTTCATTCATCAACCATCAGAATTCCTTCATCCTACTGTTGCTTCCTGGCCTTTTGAAGCTTGGGGCATGGACATCATCGGTCCCATCAATCCTCTTTCTTTTAGAGGACATCGGTTCATACTGGCAATAACTGATTACTTCTCCAAATGGGCTGAAGCTATACCCTTGGTCGAAGTCAAGACCAGCAGTGTCATTAACTTCGTCAAACACCATGTCATCTATCGATTTGGTGTACCTCAAAGGATCATTCATGACAATGGTCCTCAATTCATCAGTCAAAAGTTTACAAGGTTCTGTGACGATCATCGGATTGACAATGTCGCTTCGACAGCCTACAATCCTGCTGCTAATGGCTTAGCTGAAGCTTTCAACAAGACTATCATCAAGCTCCTCAAGAAGTTTGTGTCTACTAACAAACAAAACTGGAGTGAAAATCTTGGAGAATGTCTTTGGGCCTATCGTGCTTCGGTCCGCAATCCTACAGGCTGTACACCCTTCTCTTTGGTGTACGACTGTGAAGCAGTTCTACCTCTGGAACTCCAGATTCTGTCTTTGAGGATTGCTATCGCCAACAAACTCACGACAGAGAACAACGATCTTCTCCGACTTCAAGAATTAGAAGCACTCGATAAGAAGCGGCTATTGGCTCAACAGCATATTGAGTTATACCAAGCCCGCATCTCAAAGACTTTCAACCGCAAAGTTAAAGTCAGAGCCTTTCAGAAAGGAGAGCTCGTTCTAACAGTCAGATGTCCTATGACCATGACTAATTCAAGTAAAGGAAAGTTCGATGCGAAGTGGGAAGGTCCATATATCGTGAGCAAAGTTTTCTCAAATGGAGCCTATCAACTCACAGAGCTAGACGGTCGAGTTGTAATGATGCCCGTCAATGGCAAATTTCTCAAGAAATATTATGTATAAATGTAACAGACATTGATTGTAATTATCAGACAAGTTCATAAATAAAATTTAATTTTATTTCATCTTGAATGATAGTACATAATATCAAGGAAGGTCACTATCATCCTTCTTAAAATTGGGACGTGGACCACTATCGTCCTTATCAAAGATATGATCAGCAAAAGAGTCAAGAACATTCTTATTAGAACCCACCAGGAACTTGCAAGCAGCTATTCTCATGGCTTCTTCTTCTTCAGTCTTCTCTGGTTCAAGAAGGAAGTCCAAGATGTCCTTTGGCGGTTTGGGGGCAGATGAACCTTCGCCACTGCTGTCTACTTTGGTTGAGCCGGTTCGACTGGATGTTTCTCAGTACCTGCTTCCACCTTCAAGGCAGTCTCAGCCTTCTTGGATGCATCTCCAGATGACATCTTTATGTTCAAAAGTGAAAGTGACCATCTTATCTGATTTTCTGTTCTATTTATAGACAGAGCATCGTAAGACTATGAAGCGACACATTCATCTGACGGTTCGTATGTTCATCATAAACATTCATTTGACGTTCATCCGTTCATTTAATCCATCTGACGGTTCACCCATTCATTCATTGACGGTTTACCCGTTCATTTCATCCATCATCCAACGGTTTACCCGTTCATTCATTCATCATCTGACAGTTCACCCGTTTATTACAGCATCTGACGGTTCATCCGTTCATTACATCAATTCGACGATTCACTCGTTCATTCAATTTATCCAACGGTTCATCCGTTCATCCTGACGATTCATTTCGTTCACATCTTTTGACGATTCATTTTCGTTCATTTAT
The DNA here is from genome assembly GCA_029216955.1 of Iris pallida. NCBI lineage: Eukaryota > Viridiplantae > Streptophyta > Magnoliopsida > Asparagales > Iridaceae > Iris > Iris pallida. The sequence continues at coordinate 4,981,967 of JANAVB010000197.1, read as the reverse complement.
TCATCCACATCAGCAACTTGTCGTCCTTGATTAAGTTGTCTCTTGAAATAATAATATTCGAAAAATTATATTCTGCCACGTCCACATTACCTCTGAACAGATATAATGAATATAATTATTTTCTAAATCAAGAAATATATCATGTCCTGTACCTCTGAATATATTTTATATCGCTATTATTTATATCTGAATAAGATATGCAATAAATAATAGAACCACAAAAAATTATCTTTTATTGATCAAAGATGAAAGACGTTACATATCATGAAAAATAAGAAGATACAAGATATCTTTCTATTCAGATGGAGGTGTCATCAAATTGGCAATCTGCTGCTTCAAATTTGTAGCCGCTCTTCACGAGATTCCATCACTCGTTTTCTGGCTTCTTCCATACCAGATTGATCATTAAAGGTTGGCAGAGTTACCATTCTGCGAGTGACTTCAGGTTGATGAGCTGCAGCATATTCATCTCTTTCTTGGGTTAGAACATCAAGTTGTTGAATTGTAGTTTGATGTTGGGTGACCTCATCTTCCAGTTCTTCCTGAAGACGGACAATCTTCGCTTTCAATTCAGCAATTCTCCTTTCTTTTCTTTCAGCAACAGATGTCACCGTTTCCACTTTGGAATTATACTCAGCGGACTTGGCAGTGAAAGCATCCAAGATAATTTAGAAATTGACTCTCTCAACTGCAGCCTCTTGAGACATTCGTTCAAATTCTACTTGTACCAGAGGCTCTCTCTCCTTTATTCAGCTCTTTGTAGCTCTTGACTGAGGTCTCCAGCTCATCTAATATGTGATCAAAAAAAGTAGCCTGAGCCTCGTCGCCCTGATTGCGTATAGCATTTACCAAGTAAGAGGTTGGACCTCTAACCGTGGAGAAATCAGCCTCTTCCTTCTCCATCACCCTATCTATTAGAGGCCCCAATGAATCAAAGAAGAATTTGGTAAATAATTTAATGACAAATTGATTGGTAGCCATAGCACCAGGAGTAGCAGCTACTCATATTGATGATGAAGCGGCAGGACGTTCAGTCTCTTGTACTTGGATGGAGGGCTCTTTAAATAAGGGAGCTAGAGTAGAGCTGGCTGCTCCTCCCGGTTGTTCTTCTGCAAAAATTAAATATTGTCATTTTATCTGGTATTTGCTACTATCAAAGAAGATCAAAGGTGAAAGCAATCTTACCGTGGCTTGGTCCAATATCAGGCCTGTCATCTGTTGGAACAGATTCCAGCCTAGCAGAAGTAGCCTCAGACATTATTGCCTGGCTACTGCCTGCCTCGAAGCCAGATGACAAATGAAGACTGCTGCTAGCTATCGTCGTTACAAGCACTATATCCGTGCACATTGGAGGAGCTGGAGAAGATTCGATTTCTGCATGGATCGAATATAGAGATGTCAGTTATTAATCTATGAGAAAAAGATTGATAGTTTTATGTAATACCTTTGGGATCAACAGTAGGAGTTTCCTCCAGGACCACTTCTTCGTCTACAATCTTCTCTGGAGATACCTGCACCTCAGCATCCTTTTCAGGATCCAAGGTGTCATCAGCAGCTTTGGGAGGTACGTGGACCTCAATATCCTCTTCAGGATTTTGTTTCTCATCAACAGCCTCTGATGTACTCTCCTCACTTTCACTATCCTCAAGAACTTCCTCGTTGGCAGCTGCAGCGGCATTATCCACATCATCTTGTAAATCGAAGTCGCAATCATTTAATGCTTCGATCATTAAACGATCCTCTTTTTCGCGGATTATTCCTGGTGTGACAGGAAGCTGAGTCGTTTCAACCGCTGGTGAAGGAGATCGTAAAGCTTCAACTTCTCTAGGCTCTACAGCCTCCTCTCTGTTCAGTTTCCTCTCTCTGATCAGTCTCCTCTTTATGCTCTGGACTATGTTCAGAGACAGGAGTAGGAGATGACATAGTAATTCCAGCTGCAGCATTCACCACTATAGAAGACAATATTTGCCTTGGAGGAGAGACCGTTCTTTTTCTTCTTCTATGGGCCAATTTCTTTCTATACAGAGGCCTTTCTGGGCTCTCCACATCTACTACGTCAACCGGCTTTTGAATAAAAGTTGGCGTGGTTGCCTCTTCTCGTTGGATTGACTCAGCCATCTGCCAAGATTGGGATCTAGTAGTAGCTTTCTCTGGTTGATCCAGGATAAGTTTCTTCTTTGCAGTTGGGGAAGAAGGTTCGTTAATCCTTCTTTTTCTCTCTCTAGCCGGAGATTTAACAACCTTCAGAGAAATTCTCAGTGGTTGATTGACTTCCTCAGGGAAGTTTGCTTCCCTGGAGGCTTCCAATGGATCATCCACTGGTTTATGTTCTTCGTCATTATTTGGAGCTAATGTAGCAGTGGCTCCTTTCTTCAGACGTGTTGCTGTTGCAAAACTATCAATGAGATTAAAGTTCTCAGCAAAAGTATTTGCAGCTGTGTAAAACAATGAATATGTATATAATATTCTAGGGCCATTATCATTCTTGTTTGGCATCGAAAACAATGTCCTTGTGTCTCGAGCGTTGTAGTAGGCCCATGCTCTGGCACCGTCAATCAGGTATCCTTTTCCTTGTAGGCAAGTTATTGCGTTGCCCACATGGAACTGGTCATAACCAAATTGACGAGCGAAGCGACTCGGCAGATATGGTTCCAGATAGCACTCATCCTCAAATCTGTATACCAAATGCGATGGTCTGATCGCCTTCAGCCAGTCAAAAGCTGCTCGACCCAGTGGTTGCCTCCCAAGGTCAACCAGATTTGTTGCCATGAATTCGTAACCAGCTGGAGGGGCAAAGCTATAAAAATTCCATCCCTTGCCAAGGTTCAGGGCACGCCTGCAGTCCTTCAAACTAACGTACACCCACTTGCTACGGGAGAATCTCCGAAGGAAGCTACCACCGACTGCTCCTATGTCGGGGTTCATCAAAGACGGATGGTGCAGAATCAACCACCCGAATAGATAGGTGTAGGGCAACTCCAGTCTAGGGAAGTTCCCCTTCTCACCTTTACATTTGATCATGGAATCAACATACAGACGAAGACCTGCATTTATTCTACAGGTCATCGCGGATAGTAAATCCATCCGGTAGCCGAAGACTAACCGGACGGCAGCAAAAAGTACGCCGCGGTGGAAGCGGTCCACGGTGCTTGCTCCGGGCATGACGAATCGACGGAGCCAGTATGTCAAAAATCCTGCCAGCTGGGCTTCTTTAGACATGGACCTGTAGCCCATTCTTATAAAGCTCTCAACAAAATCTCCGGGCTTGAGCGGAGGGTATTGGTGTTCATCATTAACTCTGATATCCATTCTCTTATTCTCTTCAATCAGTTTTATTACTTCATTATGGCTGAGAGATTGAAAGAAAGTTAGGTTGCAGGAGTCATGATCTTTGATCTTTTTCTCAACGATATGGTTAAGAAAAAGATACGTCAACCACTTCGATGAATAACATGTGCCGGAAGAGCCGCTCTTATAGTACAGGGAACATATGTTGTAATGACACAGTAGTTTGTCAAAAACTACTACCATCTCTGCATTTTTCCGACGTAGTCTATCTAACTCGTCGTTTGTGGGAACATACTCCTCATAAGGGCAGTCTCCCGTTGGTAGGCATGAGATATACTTCATCTCATGGAGGGCTAATCCCATCTCCCCGCAGGGCATCATGAACGTCCCTGTCCTATAGTTATACCTCTCTGCCAGGGCTAGAAACAGATGAGGATTTGGGTGGAAGCCATACACGGTAGCATATACCGCATTTTAAAGCTTGATCTCTTTAAGTTTGTCTTCAAACTGAGCTAATGCCCAGTTGGCTATGCAGTTCCACCTCCTGTTCTCCGGGTTCACTAAACCGGTCAACCGGATATCCTGATCCGGATATCTTCCCTCAGCCTTTGCATACTCATTGGCAAAGATTGGAGTCCTCACAGGCAGCAATAAAGAAGAGTTTTCTGGAGGGATACAGCCTGGCTTCAACCCTCTGAGTAAAGTGTTGTGTCGCTCAGAAGAGCTATAGAACATGTCTCTATTGATCGGGCCTTTCTTGACACAGATCTTTTCTGTCCGTGCATGTTGAAGGGGAGTAATGTCCCAGTCCATCCTCCTGGGATGGCTTGCATGAGCATATCGTGCTAGAGGGAGGCATTTAGCAATGTCTGGTAACAGGATCAGTTTCTCTTTCCTTTGGAAAGTTCTCTGCTCAACACGGGGTCTTGGCTGAGAACTTTTGTCAATGGCTTCGCCAAATAGAAATATAGGTTTCTTGTGGGTGATGGCGTCAGCAGACTGCAAGGGCTGCCCATTCATCAGACTTAACAAAGTCTCATTGTCCTGTGCTATCAAGATAGCTTGGCGAGAGGATGGAAGGGCATATTGTGGGAAGAGCACATGGGATAAGTCTCCTTTAAATTCCGGCTCAGCTAAAGTTCGTGTGAAGACTTCATAATTCTGGTCCTCTCTGATGTTAACTGCATCAAACAGAAAAAACAGAATTCAGTACAAGTAAAATCAAAGATTCTGTCAGCAAATTGTGCAAACATCAGATTGTGCAACCAACAGTTTGCGCAAAAAATAGCTTCTATGTGCAAGCTATCCAGTGGCGCCAATTCATCCACTTGCGCAAGCCATCAGATTGCGCTGAATAACTTGCACAAAGTGTCAGTTTGCGCTGGATAACCTTGCGCAAATCAGCAGACTGTGCTGACATTTGCCAGCGCGTTCTAACCGATTGCGCAAGAAAATAATCTTCATAAAAATGAAGATTATTGGTTTTGTGCAACCGAAACCCTAAACAGGGCGGCGCAATGTAACCTAATCTCTAAAAAGAGATCGGTTTGAAGGTACAACAATGACGAAGAACCCTAAAAAGGGTTTTCGATCGGACGTCTACCTTGCAGAGCTGGATGTGCCACTTCGTGTCGAGAAGGGCGCAGCGTAGCACGAGTCGAGGATTCGGCGGGGGCCATCCCTTTCTCGGCGGCGGAGCGCTTTGGGGCCATGGAGATCGACGGGAAGAAAAAGAATCAGGAAAGCTCAAGAAGTTTTCTCTTTTGAAAGTTCGAAAGCAAGTAAAGAATAACAGTGAGAGAACGGAGAACTATTTATAGTTTTTCAGAATGAACAGACTCCTCAGATTACGCCGAATAAACAGGAGCTAATTCCTCCGATTGCGCAGACAGGTCATCATATGCGCAACTTGATTTTCAAAATCAAAATTCAAAGTATTTCGAAGCTTTGACTACTTTCAAACTTCGAAAACTTTGAAGGGAATCTTGTAGGTCCTAAAAATCAAGTTGCACCCATCAACAAAGTCATCAAAATCAAATTATACATCCTTCAAGTGAACTGCGCAGAAGACATATTGCACAACAATTCGATTGCGCAGGCTGAAGTGCGCACTCATCCAAGTGCGCATGCTGACATGGCATCGTCATCATTACCTGACAGAGAATCAAATCTTCTGACAGCTGACAGCACGGAGAACGAGAAAATTGTTCGTTTATTGTGCAGCACAGCGCTCGAGGACAGCTGTACATGCAGCGTAATCTGCCTGTAGCGCAATCTAAAGCCAGCGCAATTCAGGTGGCGCACTCCATTACTACAACTGACAAAGTACACGTGGCCCTCATGCCATCAATGACTCATTACGTAGTAACCGTCTGTACACTATCATGCGTATTTCAATCAAATAATGCTATGTGTCCAATACAGTTAGCCCACGATCAAGTAACTGCCAGCGCAGTCTAATGTCTGTGCGGTCCAATGCAGCGCAATCCAACTTGTGCAGTCCATAATAACTAAAAAGTAGTTATTTCCAGAACTCTATAAATAGAGTTTCAAGTCCTTCCTAGAGGGGATCATACACGCATACAGAGATCAAAGATCATCACCAGAGATCAGGAGTTCTTGCCAAAGTGCTGCTACAATCTTCAGAGGCTATCGTCTTCAAAGTTCACATCGTCCAAGGGATAAAGCGATCGTCTTCAGATCGGATTCCTACAGTTGTACTTTCCCAGAATTCTATTGTAATCTTCTTTACAAAGTTTGTTGAAATAAAGATCAACTTTTGTTTTTGCAAACAGTGACTACGGTCAGAAAGGCCCAACTCGTGCCACTCTTTAGAAATCGTCCTTCTCAGAAGCCTTGTAACGACGTTTATCACGGATAGCCAACTTCTATAAGTTGGATAGAGCCTTGAACCAAGGATACCTTATCTTGCAGGATATAGAGCCAATGTGGTTTCCTTTTATAAGTACCCCTCACTTGTCTGAAACCAAGGTACATCTTGCATATGTTAGTTCTTTAATTCTACATTGCATTGCATAGCCCTACCTTTAGTTTAATTCCGAGGATGTAGAATCATAAATAAACTTCATAGACCAAGTCAAAGAAGTTGAGAGCTTTACGCAAAGTCAGTTTCAGACTCTATGCGAGGCACATTTAAAGACTCTATGCAACTCAAACTGAGTCAGATTCAATCTCTACACAGAGATCAAACAGAGTCTAACTCTACGCAAGCTCCTTTACACAAGAGTCATCTTCAAACTCTACGCAAGAGCATTATCAGACTTTACGCGAGAGATAGGCTGTCCAGACCGCATTTAATGTGCATGATACTGCTTTGACAGAATGATTTTCTGACAGAACATTGCACAGAAGCCAAGAAGATTTTTGCACCAAACCCAACGCTTGTAGTTTATTGTGCAGATAGGCTACTTTAGGCTCAAGAGACCGCTTCCTTTACGTATGAAAGTTATTTGAGTTTCTTACGCTCAAGGCTATCTCAGCTACTTTTGTGTGCGTAGAGTTTATTTGAGCTAGCTATATGCTCAAGGTTACTTTTTAGCCGCTCTATGCAGGAAGTTTATTTTGGGTTATTTTATGCTCAATCTTTTCTGGCTATGTGAGAACATGGTCTGCATACGTGGCTTTCATACCACACTTATCGAGGAACGTGTGTATGTGCTCTTCCCATATTGTTGAAGTTGTGGGACATGTGTCACCATGCGTAGAGACCACAACTCTATATGGGACACGTCTCATCACGCGTAGAGGTCGATTTTCAATCGTGGTGGCAGTTACTTGCGTAGAGACCCAATTGTGTTGCTTTTTACGCACAGAGGGTCTAGTCTATAAATAGACTTATTCTTTAAACAGAAAAAAGAGGACATCATACAGATCGGAGTCCATATACTTTGAGAGCAAAGTGATTTTTCAGAGCATTTCTCTTCAACTTTTCTTCAAGAACGGAGTGAAGCAAAGTAGGAAAGCGTTCGACCTTACCATCAGTGTCCAGTGTGTCGATACCTTTCTGGTGACTTAGTTCTTCCAGCTGTTCATCTTCCAGCAGTTTTTTTCTTTATCATCATCGTGTGGTCCAAGGAACAAAGTGATCATTCTCAGATCAGACTTCCATAGCAATACTTTCCAGAAACTACTTGTACTTTTGTACTTTTTCTCATTTTCTTTTAAAAGCCTTTTAAGGGCATTTTGTTAAGTGAAAAAAAATGGCGACTCTGCTGGGAACGACTTTCTCCTCTGACGAGAAGGCAATTGCTCAATACGATGATGTGTCGATTGGATCGACGAAGAAGACTCTGGTCGTTCAAGTCGACCAGACTGCTTACGAAGAAATGCTCCGAACTGGGGGCAGTACTCGCTCCTCCAATGTGCAAAAATCATGAAAGGTCGAAAAGTTTGGATCCCTAAGTCCAAAGCACCCTCTGATCTCTCCATTGTCTCTGAAGGCAAGGGAATTCTTCCCACTCCTGTTGTTGGGGCTCCCGTCTGTGACGAGGGAGTTCCTACTTTAGTTTTGCGCCCAGGGCATAAAATTTAGTCTCTCGTCTGTGACGTGGTAGACGCTCAAGTCTTGCGCTCTACACGTAAAGGCAAATCTCCCGTCTGTGACGTGACAGATACTTCTGTTTTGTGCTATACGCATAAAGGCAAATCTCCTGTCGGTGACATAGTAGATAAAGTTCATAATGGTGCTTTTGTACCTAAAGTGAACTTGCCTACGCGCGTGCAGCATAAAAACAAGTCTTCTATTACTATGACAGACAATTCCTTTAGTTTATCCAAGGAGAATAAAAATTGTGGCAAAGCTTCTATTTTACGCCAACAATCTTCTAATGATGTTTTATGCAAAGTGCCTATTCTTAGGATTATGCGCACTGTTAATGGTGTTCACAGTGCACAAAAATCAACTCAAGATTTACGTACACAACTCCAAGCACATAAAAATGCACAGCTTTCTTCTGCCAATGAAGCTAGTAATCTTTTTTTTACGCAAGGGACTGGATATTTCTCTGTTCCAAATATAAAAAAGAAGATATTACCTTCTAATTATTCTGATTTACGCGAGTTGCTTATACAAAAGCGTAAAAACAAAAAATCTCCTGTGATATTCTCTCAAGAAAATCATCATGTCACCAAATTGTGATCAAATGTTGCTGTTCTGCTACTAAACGGTCAGTTTTCGACCGATTAAGCTACAACGTACCTCAGCAACAAACTGATGACCAAGAATATGAGTTGTCATATGCATCAGTCAATATGGCATCTCATATCAATAGAGGACGATGTCCAAGACGCAACTCATCCCGGACTCCAAGTCAATAAAGGTTCAACCAAATCCTTGACACTTTTGAAGGAGTATATCAACATACTTGGTCAAGAAGTCAGCGACCTTTAAATATGCATTCTTCAGATTCAGAGGCTGGGGGTACCCAATACTTGGAGTCAGAAACTGATAGCGTTAATTCATATCTCTACACCAATCCCTCTGTATGTTCAAGAGAGGTTGAATCTTATGTTATCGGAGAAGAACCAGAGATGTCTACTTCTAATACAGAACAGCATCTTTCGACGATGGAACAATCGCTAAAGGATATGCTTGCTATGATGCAAAATATGCATCAGATAATAACGAATCAGCAAACAGTCCAACCTGCAGTGGTAACACCGGTACAGGTAGCAGCTCAAACTCAAGATAGTCAAGGGATTGATATACCTTTGAATAATCTGAGTCAAGAGCCTGCTATCAATCAAAACTCTGCATCTCCAGATCCTCTCATTCCAGAAGATGTATCACCTCTGGTAGGGGTTATGGTACATCCAACCACTATTCAATCAAATATGCTTCCTCAAACTAATGAAGCTATTCAAGCAGTACGTGAGTTAAAAGGACAATTTGAAGTTCTCAAGCACAAAGATCAGCTCTAGAGGTTGGGGATCAAGCAACCTTATCCTCCCCATTAGAATGACGCGCCCCTTTCTCCTAAATTCAAGCCACAATCTATAGTATTATTTGATGGGAAGGCTTCTCTAAGTCAATATATCAATTATTTTGATATTATGACTGTGTATCTACATAAGAATGATGCTCTTCTCTCCCGAATCTTTATTGGGTGTTTGACGGGTACAGTATACGATTGGTATCGTAGTCTACCCAATAATTGCATATCGTCTTTTGACGAATTCAAAGCAATGTTTCTCTCTCGTTTCTATGAAGGAGGGATGGACATGAATATGTCTTCCTTGATAGAAATTAAACAAAAAAGAGAAGGAGGGTACTCGGACGTTTATAGAACATTTTCGACAGGCTACTTTGAAAATGCCTCCTGGTATGCCAGATTCAGCATTGATTGATACATGCAAAATGAATCTACGACCAACCATCATTGTTTTTACAGGCTCTCAATTCACATATTGGGCCTCATTTATTATAACAGCAATTTCAGCTAAGACCAATGGTAGATTGGCTCGTGAACATGGGATGATCTTCGCCTCAGAAGACAAAGGAAAGAAAGCCTCTTCAGGTAACAACTCTGGTAATCGCAATGGGAAAGGAAAGGAGACCCTGGTGGTAAACCTTTCAAAACCCAAAACAAAACCAAGTAATCCTGAATCTTCTAAGATGAAAGAGGAATACTCTTTCGATGACAGTGATATTCCTGGGATATTTCAATGTCTCGTGAAGAGTGGTAAACTACAGATCCCAGAGCCAAAACAACCTAATGAGGTCGATTTGGTTGATAATCCCAAGTATTGTATCTATCATAGATACATAAATCATCCTACCAAGGCTTGCTATGTCTTGAAGAAGAAAATCAAAGAGTTGATAAATTCCAAAGCTATTGCTTTAACTAATGATGAACATACAGTTATAACCAATATGATTTTTCTTCAATTTGGAGGCTTTCCTCCACAGCAAGTTCTTGATGGGATTGTCCCAATTCTGAAGGCGACAATGAAGATTGTGAATCTTCCACCAGCTAGAGATCAAAGTGAAGAATTGGTGCCTCTCACTTTAAAAAATGGTGAAATTATGTGGGTACACCCTGACTTAGTACCTGAAATGGAACATGGAAGTAAAATTTTAAAATCTAAGAAAGATAAAAAAAAGTCAGAACTTGTAATATGATTTCTCATATTGTTTCCCCAGATCATGATGATTCTGATCATCTGTGGGATGACATCCCTTTGGAGGATAGGCTAAGGGGTCTGAACATATACCCTCCGAGTTTGGCTCCTCCTACCAAATTAAAGCTTACTCATCAGCAATGGTTGGCAATGAATAGTGTCCCTTTGTACAGGGCACAACAAGTTTTTGCTGCCTATGAGAAAGCTCCGGTTGGGATTTTACCTCCTACACCAAAAGTTTCTACCTTTGTTAATACAGAGGTCTCTTTTTCCTTCTTCATCTGTTGAAACGACTATTGAAAGTCCGCTACCTACTCACATGTATAGTCAACAATCAGTCCATCTCATAAAAAAGATGGGCTATGACTTTCAAAAAGCTGAAGGCTTGAACCATTGTAAAGATATACGAGTTCCTTCACAAATTCAAGGTCTGAAATCCTCTGTCGGATTAGGATTTGAGGTTCCTCATAAAAATCCCCATATGAAGAAGACTAAGGAAAAGAAGATTAAATCCTGTAATATGGTACTTCATTCTCCTGAGTCTGAAGAAGAGTCTTTTGCTGGAACAAGATCTGAAAAAGACTATCACAAAGATTATGAGGCAACTTCCAAAGAAGCGGATGATGTCACTAAAACACTGTCGACTCAAACATCTTCTATTCCTGCCAAAGTAGGACCTTCTAAACCACCAGTGGTTGAAAAAAGGAAACAGAAGGCAGTACATTTTGACGTTACGCTGAAGGCTGGTTCAAATCAAGGGTTGATGAAATCCTATAAGTTTGATATTCTAGCCCAATTAGCTGATACTCCGGCTAGGCTTTCCATCTTTGAGCTGCTCCATCTTTCTAAAAAAAATTGAGAAACCTTGAGTGAAGCATTACTTCAGGCAGATTCATGCTTAGCTCGGCTCAAAAGACCTGACAGTACACCGGTGTCATGTCCCCAATGCCACAGTGTGATGGAATCAATTTCCAACATTACTTTCACACAGGAAGATATGCTGTTGAAGTATAATCGATATGATAGACCTTTGTGTTATACAGGATATATTGACTCTACTGAAATTGACAGGATTTACATTGATCCTGGGTCTTCTATTAGTATTATTCTTCAGAGCATGCTAAGACCCTTGAGGATTCCTACTAGTGAGTTGACTTATACTAGTACAACAATCATTGGTTTTAATTCTGGAAGAAGTAAACCATTGAGAAAATTTTGCCTGAAGATTCAAATAGGTGATCTTCGAACCATGGCAACCTTCTATGTTATCAACTCAGATGTATCTTATAATATCCTCCTTGGAAGACCATGGATACATGAGCATAATATTGTACCTTCGACTCTCCACCAATACTTCAAGTATGTGAATTCTCAGGGGATTGTAAAGACTGAATTTGCAGATATTAATCCTTTTAAGGGTGTTGAAGCTTATTTTTCTGATTCAATACTCTATAAATAGGAGCATGTGAAGGAAATATCTGATATGGTTGAAGATCGAGCACCTGTAGAAGATCAATCGATTTCAGAAGATCAATCGCCTTCAGAAGATCAACATTTGATGATTAAGGTTAAAGGTCGAATTCAATCCCAACCTGTCAATGATGAACCTTTGATGATTAAAATCAAAGAAAAAACTCAAGCTATGTCTGATGAAGTTGTGAGGGTTCCAGTCAAGAACTAGGTTCAAGCCAACACTGGTGATCAGCCTCTCATGATCAAAGTCAAAGGACGTACTTCTCGTACAGCTGATCCAGAACCACTGGTTATCAACCTTGGCAAGTCTACGCTGAAGATGGATGATGGTCCATTGATGATTAATCCAAAGAGTAGTAGTCAGTCTATCAATAATGTAAATATTGATTACTCTGTATTCTCTCATTTTAATAAAGATTTTCTTTTGGAGTATATGGTTGTCAAATTTATTGAAAGAATGACTTTATCTGCTGATAATCAAAGTCATCAACATAAAACTGACATAAATATAGAAGAAATCTTATATATTAATCATAAAGAGAATTCTTTTCCACCTCATGTCGATGTTGGACCCTATGCTCAGAGGTTCCTAACATCTTCTTCTTATTTTCTACATGTAGCCTCATCATCACAAGTTTGTGTAACTTATAGACGTCACGAAGAATCTTATTTTGTGATCCCGTCTAATAAGAAAAACAAGCGTCAAATTGTGTTTGGCTTGGCTAGAAATATCTCTTTTATTCAGACAGATAATCTCGTAGAGAAAGATAAAGGAAAAAAATCAGAATTGACAAATATAGTCAACAATCTCTTAAGATTATCCAAAATATGGGATATGATTTAAAAACCATGCTAGGTCTCAATCAAGGCAAAGGTAGACGATTACCGTTATGTGGTGATCCGTTTTATCAACGAACTCGTCATGGATTGGGATACGATCCATCCCACATGTTTAATGAGGATATGGAAGAAGAATTTTCCTCTAGTTTTTTACAATCCTCAGATTCTGAAGGAGTCCAGTACGTTGAATCTGAGCGCATCTTTTCGATCAATATGGTTCAAACCGATGGTGAATCTGAACTATTTAAAAATGACCCTTGGGCACAACAAATGGATACTCAGTGGGAGCTTCGGTTTGAACAGCGACAGTCACCTACAGAAGATGAAATTGTCTAGATTGATGTTGGAGACGAAACTACGTCTAAACTAATATTCATCAGTAAAAACCTTTCTGAAGATGAAAAAGAAGAGTTGATAAATCTGATAAAAGAATATATCGATATTTTTGCATGGAGTTATGAGGATATGTCGGGTCTGGATCCAAAAGTAGCTACTCATAAACTCAATATTCTTCCTAATGCCAAATCTAAAATAGCAGCAGCGGCATTTTCGACCAGATATGATGGATGCAATTGAAGCAGAAGTCAAAAAGCTGATTATATGTGGCTTTGTTCGTGAAGAGCAACACCCAGATTGGGTTGCTAATATTATCCCTGTCATAAAGAAGAATGGAAAAGTTCGAGTTTGTATAGATTTTCGAGATCTTAATGCAGATTATCCAAAAGACGAATTTCTACTTCCGATTACTGATGTCATGATAGACAATACATGTGGTTTTGAACGCATGTCTTTCATGGACGGATTTTCAGGATATAACCAAATTAAGATGCATCCAGGAAATGAAAAGCACACTGCTTTCCATACACCCCTTAGAGTTTATTGCTATACAGTTATGCTTTTTGGTCTGAAAAATGCTGGCGCTACATATCAAAGAGCCATGAACAATATCTTTCAAGAACATCTGTGAAAAATAGTTGAATGTTACGTAGATGATATCGCTGTCAAAAGTCGATTAAAAGATGATCACATTCAAGACTTGAAGACAGTATTCGAATTGATGCGTCGACATCAATTAAAGATGAACCCTACAAAGTCTTTCTTAGGGGTTTCCAGTGGCAAGTTTTTGGGATTTGCCATTACTTCTCAAGGTATCCATGTTGATCCTGATAAAGTAAATACAATTCTTGAAATGCGTCCTCCACGTAATCTGAAAGAACTCTGTGGCTTTCAGGGTCGCATTGCTTATATCAGGAGATTTATATCTAATCTTTCTGGGAGATGCCAACCTTTTTCTCGTTTATGAAGAAAGGTGTATCATTTGTTTGGGATGAAGCATGTCAAAAAGTATTCAATGACATCAAGCAATACCTTACAAATCTACCTGTTTTAGTACCCCCAGTGGTGGGAAGACCATTTTTACTGTATGTTCGAGTATTAGATCATTCTCTTGGTGCTCTTCTTGCACGAAAAATTGATAAGGGTCATGAACAGGCAATTTATTATCTCAGTCGAATGATGGTTGGGGCTGAACACAGGTATACTCCTGTAGAAAAAGAGTGTTTAGCCTTAGTTTTTGCCATTCAAAAGACACGACATTATGTATCAGGACAAACTATTCATGTCATATCCAGAATAAATCATATTTGGGTATTAATGAAAAAGCCGAGTATTCTTAACTCCCGGTTAGCTACTTGGGCAATGCTGCTTACTCCCTATGATATGGTCTATATACCTCAAAAATCAGTGAAGGGTCAAGCGTTAGCTGACTTCTTAGCGGCTCACCCTATACCTGAAACTTCCAAGCTATATGATGACATTCCAGATGAAGTCGTAGATTGCAACATGACTTTGAGGGATGACATTTGGCAACTATACTTTGATGGAGCATCACGAGTTGGGCCTAAAGGCAATATTGTCTCCGGAGTAGGCATCGTCTTGGTCTCTCCTGATAAAATTGTCATATACTGTACTTATTCTCTCAATGAACCATGTTCCAATAATGTGGCAGAATATAATGCTCTGCTAATTGGTCTTCAAGTAGCAAAACAATTGTATATTGAGTTTCTAGAAGCTTATGGAGACTCTCAGCTGATTGTCAATCAGGTCAGAGGGACATATGAAGTCAGAAATCCTGACCTCATTCCTTATCATCAAGTGGTAATCGAATTGTCTCTTTCATTCAAAGGGTTCTTCATTGAATTCATACCACATTCTAAAAATTTGGAAGCTGATGCTCTCGCTAGTCTAGCTGCAGACTTAGCAGTTTCAATTAGAAGGCAAAATACCATTACTTTGTTGGATAGAGATTTATTCTGTGTTAAGAATAATTTGCACATTGAACACAGTTATGCTACTGAATCAAATTCTCAGCAAAGGGATTGGAGAAGTCCATTTATTGATTATACGATTCATGGAATTTTATCTGAAGATCCAAAAGAAGCTGTATCAATCAAAAGACGATCATTTCGATTCTATTATTATTCTTCAATGCATATATTATATCGTCGTTCTTATGACGGACTTTTATTGCATTGTCGTTCGAAAAGTGAAGCCAAATAAACACTTCGTGAAGCTCATGATGGAGTTTGTGGTACGCATCAACCAGGTCCGAAATTATAGGACCGTATTCGAAGAATAGGTTATTATTGGCCTTCTATGATAGCAGACGCTGTGGATTATGCCAGACGATGTAAAGCATGCCAGATTTATGCTGACTTTATTCACCAACCCTCTGAATTCTTACATCCTACAGTAGCTTCTTGGCCTTTCGAAGCTTAGGGTATGGATATTATCGGTCCAATTAATCCCCCTTCTGTCAAAGGACATCGGTTTATCCTGGCTATAACTGATTATTTTTCTAAATGGACAGAAACAATTCCCCTTGTTAAAGTAAAAACGTCTAATGTGATTAACTTCATGAAACATCATGTCATTTATCGTTTTAGGATTCCCTAAAGGATAATCCATGATAACGAGCCTCAATTTGCCAGTCAGGAGTTTTATCGATTTTGTGACAAAAATTGGATCCAGAACTTAGCTTCTACAGCTTACAATCCAGCTGCTAATGGTTTAGCAGAAGCCTTCAACAAAACTATTATTAAACTTCTCAAAAAGTGTCTCTTCTAATAAACGTGATTGGAACGAGAAACTTGGAGAATGTTTATAGACTTATCGAACAACAGTCCGAACTCTAACTGGTTTTACACCATTTTTATTGGTTTACGGATGTGAAGTTGTTCTTCCAATGGAGATCCAAATACCATCTCTTAGAATAGCCATTGCTAATGAGCTAACTATGGAAAATAATGACCGTTTAAGACTCCAAGAACTTGAAGGTTTGGATGAGAAGCGTCTTCAAGCACAACAGCACATTGAGTTGTATCAAGCCCGCATATCTCGAGCTTTCAATCGCAAAATTAAAGAAAGGGTGTTTAAAGTAGGAGAGCTAGTTCTAGCTGTCCGAAGACCTATGGTTATGACTCATAAGAGTAAAGACAAGTTCCAAGCTAAATGGGAGGGTCCTTATGTAGTCGAAACCGTATTCTCCAATGGTGCTTATAGGTTATCTAAACCTAATGGAGATTTGCTCATGATGTCAATTAATGGTAAATTCTTGAATAAATACTACGTTTGAATTTTTTTCTTTATTCTCCAACTACCAAGGTTTGGTTAAGCTGATTATTTATTCTCCTAAAAGAGAATTTTGATCTTCTGTCTTACCAGCTGATTTCAAAAAGAAAAAGATTTATTGTTTATCATGTTCTCATTACCTCTGAATAAATATTAAATCTACTTCTTTTCATTATTATCTATCATGTCCATATTACCTCTGAATAGATATTTATCTTTTTTTTTTGAGTCATTACGATCTATTATGTTCATATTACCTCTGATAGTATTGTATACTCTAAAAAGAAAACAAGATTTATTATCTATCATGTCCATATTACCTCTGGATATATATAATCTACTTTATTGAGTTTGAAAGACTTATCATGTCCATATTACCTTTGATAATTATTTTCTATCTCATAACCATTTTATAAAAAATGTTTCATTCATTGCATGATTTGAAATATTACAGTAAAAAAGACAGAATACAAAATTCTTTATGAAAGGAAGAATACAAAATTCTTTATTTGATACAAAATTCCTAAGGAGGAGCAGACAAATCTTCAATTATCTTCTGTAATTCGGCCAGTCGCTTTTCACGAGAGCCCACTATAGTTGTATATGCTATAGATCTTCGGGCTTCCGCAGTGCAGAGATGGGAGAGTTCGACAAAAGTAACTATCATCTTATCCTTGGTTTCATCAAGGGTTTTAATGGTAGCTTCAGCACCAAAGACCTTCCCTTCCAATATTGAGCTCTGCGTCAGATGTTTATCTCGAGCTGCAATCATTTGCTCTCTCTCTGCCTTCAATCGAGCCAACTCTGCTACAACTTCACGAATTCTATCATCTTTTTGATGAATTCTCATGTTTGAAGTTTCATAGGCTTCTCTACATGTCTCCAGTAGGGATTTAGTTTCATTCAAAAAAGCCCTCTCCTTGGCAAGTTTGCTGTTGTAGTCCTGAAGAGATTCTTTAAAAATAGTCTCCCGAGTGATGTATTCAGCTGATAAAGCATCATACTTGGTCTGGATGAGACTTTCAAGGGTTTCACTTGACAGCCTTAGATATTCCTTAATAGGTTGTTCAAGTCCTTCCACTACTTTCTCTAGAGCTGCTGCTCTCTCAGCATCATTAAACATAGCAACATTTCCAATAGTGGGAGCAATCGCAGCCTTCAAGCTTTCATAATTTAGGCCCTTCTTCAGGACCATCTTTATCAAGGCCGCCAAGGTTTTATAAAAAGATTCGGTATGAATCTCAACTAGAAGATTCATTTTTGCATGGGAACTCGGTGTGGCAGCAAGATCTACTAAATCCTTCTTCTGAAGACTGGGGGCAGATGTTGTCGTTGCCTTGGTAGTAAGTTGGGCTAAAGCCACAGTTGTTGTTGTTACCATGGCTAATTGAGTCCCAGGGAGTTCTGGGGCTACATCTTCAACAACTTTTTTCCTACCTACGGAGGATGAGTTTCGGTGGTAGAAGATGGTATCATGGAGGTGTTGCTTCCTATGTTCGATTCAGACTCGAACACAGTTGTCTCAGGAACTTGAGCTGGATTGGTAGCAGCAATTGATAGCGCCTCAGCAATCTGTTCTTGAGTAGCAATTGATTCATTAGCAGCTGGCTCTTCGACTGTAACTGGTTCTTCTTTTCTTTCTTCGGCAAGAGAAGGCAATTCCTTGTGTGCCTCTACTTCAGGCTCTGGTTGTATCTCCATAGATGGAAAACATTCTTTAGAAGTAGAATCTTCTTTTGAAGAAGAACTCTCTTCTTCAGACTCCATTTCCTCTTCATGGATAGTCTCTTGAGAAGGAGGAGGAGCAACGGATTTTGCTGCAGTGATGATACCTACAAAGATTAAGCAAAATAGTTAATATACAAAATCATAATACATATTTTTATATAAATTTTGTGTAAATTATCCTTACCTGGAGTAGGTGCAGGATGTGACAAGAGTGCGTCATAATCCATATCCCAGTCATCATCCTCTAATTCAAGGGCCGGTTCATCCGAAGGGATGGGTTTCGGATCAACAGCATGAGTGGTAGCGGTGTCTTCAACAGCTTTCGCCTTTTGTGGCGAAGTTAGATGTAGTGAAGCGTTGAGGCGTCCAGGAGATAGGACTCCTATAGCTTCTATTGCTGCTACTGGCTGGGATGCTGAAGACCCTTCTCCAGGTTGAGCTGAAGAAGATGTAATATTTTGAGGCTCTTCAACAGGAGTTTCGCTTTCTGGAGTAGCAGCTCTCTGTCTGGAAGGCCCTTTAATATTGAATTTCTTCTTCTTCTTCCGGAGAGTAACAACTATATCTGTTTTTCGCTTCCGGGTTATGCTGATGGTAATGGGTCCTGCAGCTGTTTCCCCTACTCCTGTTGGGATCACTTCCAGATATTCATCTGGAACATCATTATCATCAGGTATGTCCGAAGGTACCATAATTGGTTCTTTGACGTTTCCTTCCTTGACCCATCGAAGACTCCCCTTCATGCTGTAGTCATTTACGAAGGAACGAATGGAGGCATAAAAATGAGCATACGAATGAAGCATTCGTAGCTTAGTTGTACTTGTGGCAGTTGACACACGGAATCTAGCACCGGTACATCCAGCGCTGAAGTACCTCCATGCCCTTGCACCATCAACTAATTTTTTATAATAGTTGAAGCTAGTGGAGGGATTACCAACGTGAAGTTGGTCATACCCAAACTGACGAGCGAACCGACTGGGTAGATATGGTTCGAACATACAGTTGTCTTTAGTTTTATACATCAGATGCGAGGGTCTGTTGCATATTAGCCATTTAAAGACTGGTGCAGGTATCCCAGTCCTCTTTTGACCTATATCTTCAAATTGCACGCCCAAGCAGTCAGCTGGAACTGGTGGTCTTGTGCAGAAAAAGTTCCACCCATAGGAAAAGTTTAGTGTTGCCTGGGTATCCACCACTGAAGTCGCAGTCCACGTGGCTTTATTAAACTTCTGGAGGAATACCTCCGTATCATTTTCAGGGCCTGGTGGCAATAAATTGCAGTTGTGATACAATAACCAGCCCATTAAATAAGTGTAGGGCATCTCCACCCTATGGAAATCTTTTCGGTAGGGAGCATTATTGATCAGTTTATCACCAAATGCTCGCAAACCTGCATTTATCCGACATACCATTGTCGATAACAGGTTGAGTCTGGCCTTGAATACCAAACGTACTGCTGGCCATAGTACGTTTCGGTGAATCCTGTCGACTGTACCAGTCCCTGGTACGACCCATCTTCGCAGCCACGGAGAAAGAAAGCCCGTCAGCAAGGCTTCCTTTGAGAACTTCCGACTGCCATGTCTTAGGAAGCTCAATAATTCGGTTCCAGCAGAGAATTCTCCAGCCTTGGTGGTCAAATATTTGTCCAGAGACTTATAGGTGATCATCCAAGTATTTATTGAATCAGCAGGAATTATTGAACAAGGGTTGATAGGTTGAGCCTTGTAATCTTGAAATCTTTCCTTGTCATCCTTGAATATCCTATTCTTATGGTAGAATAGATATGTTGTCCATTTATTGATGTATGCCAAATGTGATCCACTTTCATATATAGTGGTGCAAATCAGATAATGGCACATCAACTCTTGGTATACCTCAACTAACTGAGGAATGTTCTCCCTAATCTCTGCTACTTCCCGGTTGGAGGGAACGTATTCTTCATATGGAGCTTCCTCTATTGGCAGCTTGGAGATGAATTGCATCTCATGGAGTGCAAGACCCATTTTACCTATTGGGGTTGCAAAAGTCCCTGTCGAGCTGATATACAATTCCATCAAAGCTAAGAACAAATTATTGTTCATTGGTATGCCTTGACTTGTGGAAGCTACTGCTTCAAACAGTCCAATGGCTCGCAGTTCTGTTTTGAAGTTTGTCATGATCCAAGCACTAAGTTGAATCCACTTCTGATTATGAGGGATCATCCACCCTGGCAGCCTAGGGTTGACCTGGGGATATAGCACTGAGGTGTTCATAAACTTGTTTATGAACATTGGTATCTGCACTGGTTGGATCAAAGCTGAATCCTCGCTTGATATGAATCCAGGCAGTAAATCGGAGAAAGGAATGACACCACCGCTGGGAGTACTGGTATGGTAGCCCATTTGGTTGGACCCGTCCCTCTTGAAAATAATTTTGCCTAGTCTACCATGACTGCTGGAAGTCAGGTTCCAGATCATCTGTCTTGGATAGGTGGCGTGAATAAACGAAGACATGAGATAATCCCTTTCCATGGTTGGGAGATACATCGTCCTCTCTCCAAACTTAAACACCCAAGCCTCCTTCTTGGGGTTCGTCTGTGATTGAAAATCAATAGCATCCCCAAACATGAAAGCAGGCTTCAAAAATTGCTGGCCATCTAGCGACACCAGCAATTCTCCATTCATCAATGACAGCATCATTCTGTCTCCCTGAGCAGCTATCAATTGTTGTCTCTCTTCAGGATATTGTTTGTCAGTTTGTGGGAATTCAATATAAGACAAATTCTCTAAATAGTTGGAACCCAAGATACCAGTTGGGGAACTAAAGACTTCAGAGAGAGGATGAATCTGCAAGTCCACTGTAAAAAGAAGATCAAGAAAAAAAAATCAAGTTAGTAAAATTCAGAATTGGTCTCTATACATCTCTACGCAAGTGAAGATTTGTGCGTAAAGGATTTTGAATATTTTTCATTCTTTGTTTCACAAATTTTAGAAAATATTCTAAGTTAATGCAGTGTATGACTAAAAGTTTTTTACGCATACTTTTCTTTGTTCAAAAAAAAGTAAAAGTTGTACGCATAAAAACATATAGTCTTTTTGCTTGCTTTACGTTGACACGTATGAACGTGGGTGACTTACGTATTTTTAACTTTACGCTAGCACATATAGATGTGGACGTAGTTAATGCTTAACATTTTACGCCGGCACGTATAGACGTGGGCGTATTTTATTGTTTCTATTTTACGCTGGCACGTATAGACGTGGGCGTATTTTGTTGTTTCTATTTTATGCTGACACGTATAGACATGGGCGTATTTGGTGGTTTTTATTCTACGCTGACACGTATAAACGTGGGCGTGAAATTTAGGATTTTTTTGTTCGGTTCTTCTTCTTCTCCGACGAACCCATGGCCAAACTAGATAGGGTTTTACCTATCATGGCCGGAGCCACAGAGGGGTTAGTCTTTTGGGTTGCCTCCGATGATGCGACGGTGGTCTCCGTACACTCAGTCCTCGACGAAGCAACAGCGGGCTTCTTGCCCTAAGCGCCGACGGTGTTCTTGTTCTTTGGTGCCATTTGTTTGAACTGGGATTTCGAAGACAAGAGTAAAGAATAATGAGATTGCAAGAGATGAGTAAAGTTCTCTTTCTATTAACGAAGCTCTATTTATAGAAAAAATTTGAAATCGGTTCAAATTCCCGAAGTAACTGTTGGGTATCCCGA